>AYEL01085831.1:0-54593 GCA_000484575.1 Olivierus martensii
CTCTTCCGATCTAAATATCTTGATAAAAAAAAATTTTATTTTTTTTAAATTTTAATGATACTCAAAAGAAAATAAAGTTTTATATTATTTATATAAAAACTTTATTTTTTTTTTAATTCCAGAAGAAAATTAATTTTTGATATTTATCACCAAATTAAAAAATAATAATAATAACAATGAAATATTTCTCTTCAAACAAATTAAAAATTTTATAATTAAATATTCAATTATTTTTGCATTTTAGAAAAATTTCAAGTAAATATTACTTTGTAGATAATATATCAATGAAAGAATAAGAGAAAGCAAATTTATTATTTTGTAAAAATTATCTAAAAATCTTATCGATCATAATTTTTATTATTATTAAGATATAAATATTTTATTTTGTTTACCTGATTTTTTATTATCCATAAGTTTTGCATTATTATAGAGCAGAAGATTTTCTTTCATAAAGTCATATTCGTCTTGAGGGCAGTCCCGATCGCTGACTGTCTCTGTTGTCGTTGAAAGTTGCATCTCCGGTTGAGGAAGATTGGTCCACGAAGTGGGTGCCTCCGTTTTCTTTTCGTGATTGGCATCATTGAAAGTATCAGCTATAAGTTCCATAAATAGATTGTTAAGTATTTTTAAAATATATTTTAATAATAATCAAATTAATAAAGTTTTTTTTCTGGAATTAATGGAAAATGTGTGTAAATTGAACAAAAATATAAAATTTGATACATTAGGATAATTAAATACAAATTCATTATTGCTTAAGTAAAAAAAAGAAAATTAGTTAAAATGGCGAGATGTAGATGAAGTAATTTGCATGTGTTTAATGAAAATAATGCAAAATTTATAAATTAAAAAAAAATGGTTTTTACACTTTCTGAAGCTGTTTTCGTGTTTGCATCACTAAATTAATGTTGACAAGAGTTAAAAACCATAAAGATTGATGTTTTATAATTAATTACTGAAGAAAATTGCTAAATGTAACAAAAACATTAAAGAAAATTCTCAGATGCATTTACTGTAAAAAATATTCATTTTTTTTTATATTAAAAAGTGAAAATTTTATGATGTGTAATTTAGCATTTTTTTAATTAATTTTTCTTTAATCTTGTCAACTGTTTGATTTATACATAAAAGAGCTTTTTATCTTGGTTACGCTCTATTAACGTCTCCATGAAATTTGTTTCTAAAGTTCAGAAAAATTGAATTTTGTGAAAAGAAAATTTTGATACATTTTTGATTAACGAATTTCTAAAGATTCAAATAACAGGAAAAAAAATATACTTCCAAATAGCATTGATGCTATAATAACACTGCTGAATGCTTTCATGTTTCTATCGATTAAGTTTTTATCAAAATTTTTTAAATAAAAAAAAGGTACGAAAGAAACATTAAACAATACCAACTGCTTTCCATATTTCATCAGATTATAAATTTTAATAAATTGAATTAAGCTTCATTATATTTTATATATAATTATCTAAATATACAATAATCAAATAGTTTGCCGTGACAGTTGGAAACGAAGCAAAACATTTTCTCCAAATCATGTTTATCTTCATTACAAATAACAGAAATTTTGTTAAAATTAATAATTAAGGATAAATAATGTAATTTAATGTAATCCTATTTTGTTTCACCAGAAAAAAATTACGAAAAAAAATGTCTTCAATCATATTTTTTTTTCCATTTTTTTTTCTTTTTATGGATTGAACTAAAAATAAATAATTCCATTTATATAGAAGAACAAATACTGATGCACATAAAATGAAATGAGATATCAAAGAATAGAAAATTGATCTCTAAGACAAATAAAATATTGAAAAGGGAAACAAGTTTAAAAATTTTGTATGACTTCTCATTTTATTTATTTTGTGTAGGCATAAACATCTAATCATATTAAGATAATCCAATTTATAGACTGACGAAGTTGTTTTTTTTTTTATTCCTTTTCATTAATTCATTCCAATCTTTTGAGAAAATGTCAAATGTATTCTAGTATTAGCTTCAACTAAGTATTACTCTCCATAACAGTGGCGATAATTATTTTAAGATACGTAATAATAACGCAATGAATTACTAATGGAACATACCTCATTTTGGATACAAATTTCACATATGATTTGATTATGGTAAGTTAATATAGAAAGGATAAACATGCTACTAGTCTCCATTAAATACAAACCAATCTAAAATTTTATCTTTTTGTATCTGCATAAGTTCCGCATCATCACCAAAAATTATATCTGCTTAAACGTAAGCCGACTTTCACATCTCCAGTTATTTATTGCTTGTTAAGCATTTTAGAAAAATCCATTTGTATGATTCTAATTCAATATTTTTCTATTTATAATTTTAATATTGATTTTTCGGTAATTTTCTTCGAACAAAGACCAAGAATCAATAAGCATTTCTATTATAAAAATAATTTTATCTTCAATAACTAATTTTCTTATTTTTATTTTTCCTTTCTTTTTCATTAATATATTTTCTCTTTAATTATTTTAGGAGCTTGAGAGAACAGATTTGCATGCCTTTGCACAAGACTAATAGCAAAGGAAGAACTTAATCACTTTTCTAATTGCCACGGAATTATTAATATAGATAATATCCATATATTATCAGCATTACGGATTAATGAGTTAACAGATTAATGTCATCGCCTTAATTTAATGCAGGAGAGCAGAATTTGAAATTTAATTTAGAACTGGTAAGGATAAACTACTGGTTTGGAAATGTTGAGAATTATTTAATTAGTTATATCATTTTTATACACATTACAATTCATTAAATAATAATAAAAAAATTTACCATAATTAGTTTACAGAAATATCACACTCGCCTTTCTTATTAGAACAATCTCCTTTGTGATCAATCGTAAGAGTTTTTCCTGTAAGGCAGGAAGCCCTGTGAAGTTCGCAGTGATTGATGTAATATTTTCCATCAGATCCACAGATTGGCTTCTTTCGCTTCTTGCAAAACCTCTGACAGACACAGACTGCTTCACCCAGCTGATTCACTTCGCACTGTCTACCTCTTCCACAAACTGTGGTGTCACAGGGATCTAAAAATTCTTCACATTAACATGCGATAAATGTAATAATCTCATTTCCATTCAATACATTAGCATTATTAATAAACATTCTCAAGATAATAATCACTACATCTGTTAATATTAATTAATTCTGATTATCTTATATTTGGGAATTATATTACACCTGTTTGGGAAGATGTTATACATTAATTAATTTTTTTTAACAGAATTTATAGAATTTAAAGCTTACATATAAGACATTTAGCAAACAGTAATAAATATTTTTAGACTGCTCTTTAACTATAAATCAATTTTAATGCTTACGTATAAGACATTTAGCAAACAGTAATAAATATTTTTAGACTGCTCTTTAACTATAAATCATCAGATATAAAAATGAATAATAAACGTTTTCTTCCAAGGTTTCTTTTTTTTAAATAAACTATAAGTCAGTATTAAACAAAATCTATTGCACTTTGATGTAAGCTTATCTAAACTGATAAATCAAGAGAGTAAGTTATAATAGAAGAGAAGAAAAATAGCTAAAAAAAGAATTCTCTCTCTTATGGTTATAGAAGTAGAAAATACAAAAATGTATAGTGGCGATATAACAAATCAATACAGATGAATTATTATCTTCGATAAAGCGTATTGCAAAGAATTTGCGAAGTACAGAGATGACTTTAACCAAAATTGAGATGAAATAACTCGGACGTAAAACAAAAATTTGCTCAAAAGTAGGATGGATTTGGAAGTTATAGAACGAATAATCGCCACTATCAGAAAATAATGTTTTAGAGTGGGGGGAAAAAAACTTTAAAAATACTAGAGAAAAATCTTTGAGAGAGAAACTTTTTCAATTTCAAAATGAAAAAACTTTATACCTACTGACTTAATTTTGTTTTTTTTTTTTTTTTTTTTTTTTTTTTTTTTTTTTTTTTTTTTTTTTTTTTTTTTTTTTTTTTTTTTTTTTTTTTTTTTTTTTTTTTACGTTAATTAATGTAGCCAAGTCGTAACGTCATTCGATTATTTAAAAATCGATTAAACGATGACGTGTGGTTACTTTTCTCGCATTAAAATTAACTAAATTTCTGCTTTTTAAATTAAACGAATCAGCGATGTTTACCTAACATTTTAAATTTCAAACGAACCAATCGGCGTGGTATGTCACATTTTCAGTTTCAGATAAACTAATGTTTTGCCTGTAGTATCTGATGCAGGGGTTCCCAACGTTTTTGGCCCCGTACCCTCGGCTTTTAGTAAATTATCCGGAACCCAATGCGCATGCGCAGGAGGTTCGGATGCCGCGGAGGCGAGTCTCGAGGGCAATTTCACTAGCTATCTTGAATCTTAACCGGGAGTTATCGGCCCTGCAGTGAGAAAAAGGTCTATGCAACCTCACCGGAAGTGTTGATAACATAACTATTTTTGAAATATATTACTAGCATAATATACTTATCTGCTATTCACTGGTATCTCCTTGACAAGCTTTCCGTACCCTCCTGATCTAATGTTTAAATTCGATTTAAATCTTTGGAATTATGGTGTATTAAACCAAAATTATTAAAATGTTTGTTTAATACACCATAATTCCAACTGCGTAATAACAAAACTTAATATACATTCCAGAGGTGGAGCATCAAACAAACTGCATATCAAAACATTTTAAGTTTATAATGTTTAATTTATGGTGTTGGAGTAATAAATAGTTTCTACTATTGAACTAATGAGTTCGTGTTTAATGATGGATTCTCTCTTCAACTATTCCACTTTGAAATTTATTACGGTAACTAATCGCAATCATAAATTAAGTTTTCGACTTAATACTTATTATTAAAGGTTACAAGCAATTTTTTACATTCCTTGTTAACAAAAACATGCAGAAGAGCGCATTTTAAACGTCATCCTTTACACAAAAAAAAAAACACAACACAGTAAATTTATCTTGAAACAATATCCTCGTTCATTCAAAAAAATGTTGCAGAGGACGAGAATACAGTCGAAGGATGGATAGCCAAAGGGAAAATTCCGTCTGGAGAGATCCCTTTTCCAATTCCTGGTATGACGTTTCACCTTTCAAAGTTGTCATCTACATTATAAGTAATGCGCTCTGTTTCCAACCGCAGTACAGTAGTGTGTGTTCATCCCCTGTCCAAACACCCGATTCATCTCCGACACACGAGACTAGTGTGGCACTTAAAACCGGCCATTAGTCTTAAATAACTAGCTATTAAATCTCGTTTGCAGACGAAGTTAGCAGCGACATCCAGGGAATATATACACTGCAACATAAAGATCATTTCTGCCGATGTTAAACGATTAAAACTCGTTCGTTAATCGATCGGGAGTTGTCTCATTGATGACCACTTTAATTTAAGATAATTCGCCAATTACCCCCTCCCTCCCGAAAAGAATGAGGGGAAAATTTTACGATTGGCAGTAAAAAAAAAATATAAAAAAGAAAAAGAATGACTAAAGTTCTCTTAAAATATAATCGCCAATTGGTCAATTTCCAAGAAAAGTTTCGAATTTAAACTTTTATTGTTACGTCACGCAATATAAATAAGTCTATTTTTACTCTGGCGACGCACGCATCCGAATCAATCGATTTCGTCAGACGAGAATATTTTATTGGCCGTTACAGTTTTAAAATTTATTTACGTCGAATAGCGCAGACACGCCCGATTGGTTACTGGGATCTAAACTATAGGTCAAATTGGACGATTGAAAACTGATTATGCAGTCGTAAGGTGTAAATGATTTTATTGGTCTTGCGGATAACGAAATCCTCTTCCGATTGGTTAATCAGCATTTAAATTTGATATATATCCGCACGGGAATATGACGTAGAGTAGTCTTATTGGTTATAACGTTCCCGTTTCAATCGAAATAAGAGCCGAGGCGCGCGGTATGCTATTTTTTGCCCCCTCCAGTGCAATTTTTCTATCAACAACAAAAGCTATTATTTCAAAATCGAATCTGGTAACTTTATATATTTGTAAAAGAAGTAGTGTCTGTAGTCTCTCCTGTCAACTTTAACGTGAGTTTCGCAAAGAATATTCGATCAGAAAATTGGCAGAAAGCCACCATCATAACAAACACAGCAAACACGTTCTGTAACTACTGAAAACTTAACCACTTTTATCTTCCTTCACCTTCTTGCTAACTCTGTAATGATTTTCGAGATAGAAAACAATATAAGAATTTGGATTTGGGGAATATTATAAGTAGAGAAGAAGTATGCCAGGTGATGCTGAGCGTATTAACGAGTTTAAGTGTCGGAAACGATGTCTTATGAGCAGCCATCCGCGTAATGCATTATCTCGGGTCAGAGAAAGAGTGAACGCTTGAATGACTCACCAGTTTCGGGAGAAAGTGCTTTGGTGGCAGAAGTATCTTCGTCTCCTTCTTCCAAGTCAACGTCGAGGAAAGATTCTCCTTCGCTGTCCACGAAGTTGTCGCTGTTTCGATTGTGTCGGGGCTGAAAACACAATTAAACAATACGTAAGCGAGACATACAGGGGATTCGTTTCGCCGGGCGAACCACGTCACGCGTGACATTCGTTCGGCAAACGACCCATTCCGACTAATCCGGCGATCATCTAATGGCTTAATTACCTAGATAAATCGAAGATATCTGATAACGCGAGTCACACACGACTGCATAGCAACGTCACACACAAACACCATTAATCGATTCTTAAAAATTACTAATTCAAACACCAGATACACGTAACAATTAATCATGAATGATTATTAAAGTAAATATTCGATAAGGTTTATGGTATATACCAATAAGCAACAAAGATGGATAATAGAACCGTCGGAATAATTGCGCCATTGGTATATTTATCATTTACTGAATAATTATTAAGGTTATATTTAATGATTGAGATATCGGAAACATGGTCTAGTCATCACTCTTGTGTCAACCCAAACATTCGCAGCAGTGCTCGCTAGTTTGATATTCAAACATTTATCTTACTCGTCTCTGCTTACCATCTGCAATTCTAAAATGAGAAATTATAGCAGGTGGATGAAATTTCCAAATATTTAATTCTTGAACGCAAACAAAACTTTGCTTTAAGTCTACCCGTTTCGAATTTTGTGTAATTCCCCAACTGTATAAATGAATGTGTGGCGACCAATCTCTTATTGGTCGTTTCAAGATGAAGAGGGAGGAGTTCTGTAATCGAAAATTGATAATTTTATATATACTAATAATAAAATTTATTAGATTAAGAAAGTTGGAAGAAAACTTGTTTACCGCTAATTGGTCGATTGTTTTCAATTTGCCGATGTTTATTGGATTGTAAAGATAAATAAATAAAAAACTCGAAAAGCGTTAATTGGTTCGTTTTGTGTTGTGTTTTTTTATTTATTTTTTTTCTTTCTCGATGTTTATTGGTTGTTTAAATTTAAAACGAATTTGTGAATTCCGTCTTGATTGATTTGTTGACGAAACGGAAAAGTTTTATTGGACGATAAAATTTAATTAATAAAAATCAAATCGCGTGATTGGTTAATATAATAAACGATGCATAAATTAATCGATATTTAATTTTTAACATTTATTTTATCAAAATGTTAACGAAAAACGATTTTTTTTAATAAATAAATCGATTAAATTAATTTTTTTATTTATAAATAAGTATTTTTGATGCAAATAATTTAAGAGAAAGAAAAGTTATTGATGCAATTCTGTTAATGCTTTAATTAAATCGAAGTGTTACATTAATTGAATTTTTTTTTTTGTTGTTGTTTTTATAAGCGTTTGATAATGTTTTGCATGCAGAAAAGATGATAATCTCACTTTTTGAGATGGAATATCGACAATTAAAAAATATATAAAAACTCATCAGATCTGCGGTAAACGAAACAAGTTTACATTCGACTGATGGCACTTAATGAAACTAAATTAGATGATAAGAGGCAAGAGCCAATAAATCACCTTAAATACCATCAATCTAAACTCTCTAACGATTTCTTATCTGCAGATAACATTATTACTAACATACAAAAAAACTTAAAAAAGATAAACGAAGTAAACTTCTAGGTTAACATCGCTTTCTGTCGATAAAATTCATAAGCAATTACGAAAAATCATCAAAAGATGCAGATAACACGCAAAAAAAAATGCAGAATTTTCTATTTATTGCCATTCGTTACTGAGCATAACTCTCGTTGTTAAATAATCCAGAAAAAGTAAAAGTTAATATATAATTTCTAAAGTATAAACAACGCAATTAGTGACTTAATTACTTTAACAATATCCGGCTTAATATAAATTCGTCCTCTACGCGCTCGAAAGGGATTTTTGGAACTTTTTAGAAATCTTCCAAAAATATTAAAGGTATTTATCACGTCGTTTTGTTTCTCTTAAGACAGTTTAAATCAAGAATACTTTATTAATAAATAAAAAAATTAATTTAATCGATTTATTAATTTAAAAAAAAACGTTTTTCGTTAACATTTTGAGAATTTAAACGTTAAAAATTAAATATCGATTAATTTATGCATCATTTATCATATTTACCAATCACGCCATTCGATTATTATTAATTAAATTTTATTATCCAATAAAACGTTTCCATTTCGTATACAAACCAATCGGACGGAATTGGCATATTCGTTTTAACTTTAAACCACCAATCAACATCGAGAGAAAAAAAAAAAAAAAAAAAAAACAAAAAAAAAAAAAAAAAAAAAAAAAAAAAAAAAAAAAAAAAAACACGAACTTTTTTTTAAAAAAATTTTAACGCAATGCGAAATTCTGATACCATTGGTCAACGGTTTTATTATAGTTTTAAAATTATTTTAATGGCTCTTATTATTAAGTTTTCGTTTTAATTAAAATTTCCGTAATAATCCCAGCAGAAATATGCGAATAGGTATTTTGGTTTTATCTGCCATAATATTTAAAAGATAAACCGCTTTATGACTATCTTTCGAAGAGAAAATTCTTGATATATAATTATTCAAATCAATAACCATAAATAAAGAGCTTAGAGCAGCAGCATGTGCGTGTGTGCGTGTTAATGTAGTTACATTCGTTCCAATATAATTTTAATTCCGTCCTATTTTAGTTAACTAACTTTTTTTATGTGGAATCTGGAGATTTTTAAGCTTTTTTTAATCGCCTTTTATGATGGTAACATTCTTTGATGCTGCTTTAATAATAAACAACTCCACTTCTGTGAAGAAGTATTATGGTGATGGGGACTTATAAACGAAAGTTTTCTTGATTACCAAAACATCATTATCACGGATGTTGCTGCGCTAGAGTATCACGAAAGAATAATCGTCACTACTCAACATCCATGACTGTGTGCACTACTTTAATGATGATCACACGCAGAAAGCATCTCTATACGTAAACATCTTTCTGATGTGATCGTGATGCAAATAAGTGTGTTTAGTATTAACAGTTTCGATTAATATTTATTAAAATATCTTACGTATAAAAAAAAATCTGTTTCCTTGCAGAAATTCTGAAAATTTTATTTAAAGTTTAAAGAAAAAAACTCGTGACAGCAACAATTAAGGCAAGAAAAACCGAGTTATAAAGTAATTAACGATAGCAAAATTCTCTCTCTTTTCCTCTCCCTCCTCTAGAAAATTAGATTTAGAATCCATCTATATAAAAGTTTTATTTTTTAATATATTTTTTTAAGTGTTCGCAGTGTTTTTTTTTAATCCTTATAATTTAAGAAACTTGTAAATTTATTTATATAAGGAAGTTTACGATCGCAGCTAGAGTCCATTAACCGGTAATTTTCTGACAACACAGATGGCTGAAAAGTTACCATTAGGAAAATAACTTTAAAGTGCCCCTTGACATCAGACTTCGCTGCATTTACATAAGTATCGCAGCGAAAACAAACTGGAAGGGGAAACGCGAGCGAGAGAGAAAACACCCTATCTAACCCCAGTTAGACACGGCAGAGTGTCAAATTTCTTTTCGCCCAAAGGGACCACGACTTAATTTAGCACATCTACCGAGATGTGTGACAATGCCGTAACCATGGCAACGAGACAATTTCGACTTGGAGTAAAGGCCTCATTATCTTAGAGTGATCGTGTCTCGGAGGGACTTCTTTCTGTCAATCAAAACCCGGCTTAAAATCGCAAAAATAACTTTCACTTGTATACATAAATTATGTTTGCAATTTATTAATGCAATTCGGCATAAAATCCGTTTATAAACTTCAGAAAAACAACATAAAATAATAAACTTAACGGATATTTTAGCTAAGTTGCACGAATAATTGCAAGCAATTCGTTAAGCGCACTTAACGAGAAAAATTTTAAGCTGTAGCAGGATTATCAACAAGCAGAACAGAGTAGAAACCATTGCTCCAGCTTTCCGAATTAGAATTTTTGAAAATAAACCCCTTTTCTCCCCCCCTCTCTCTCGCAAACGTCTCTCTCTCTCTCTTGATAGATTATCCTTCCAAATTGCTCAAACTTGGACAAATCGAATCGGAGTCTAGTAGTCTGGTAGTTGTGTTCGACCAATAAAATATACGTTTTTATGACCAGACGAATATTTCCACTTAAATTCCGAATTATAAAGAGTGATCGAAACGAGGTTAGAGAGAGAGATATATATGACGTAACCACGCCCAATATGTCTCCGAAGTGATGTTAGCGTGTAGCGGAGTAATCAGTTAACTTTAATTAGACAATTAACTGATAGCATTTCCGTAAAAGTTTTGCTTTGCATCATTGCTGTTTTCTGATTGCAAAATCGCTTTTTTTTTTACTCATTAATTCCAGAATTTAAATTAAAAAAAATAAATAAAATAGTTTCTCTAAAAATATCCTAGAGGAATACTGCAATTATTTATTTACTCATTAATTCCAGAATTTAAATTAAAAAAAAAATAAATAAAATAGTTTCTCTAAAAATATCCTAGAGGAATACTGCAATTATTTATTCAGTTTCAGTCTATTCTTGGATAAAGTTTTATTTATTTTGCTTCTCTTTCTACTTCGCCAAACGTGACTGAAATTATCATCATTTTTTTGCCTGTTTTTAATATTATCCAAACATGTGATTAGAATTAAACACGTGTCTAATTATATTCCGTCTGTTTCTATCCAATAACACTAGAAATTAACGAATTTTTTCTGTATATTTCACGTGTTTTCGTCTGTTTCGCTTTCACGTCCAAACACGTGACGAACTGATTAAATTTTTAATTGTTTATATCAATTATATATCATACCAAACGTGTGACTATAATTATGTCAATTTCTGTCTGTGTCAGATGTTTCTCTCTTCTGTGCTATCCGAAGATGTGACTAGAATTAACTGCAGCGCTGTATTTTTTTATTCTGTTTCAATTATATTTAGTCTGTTTCTTTTCTAGTGCAACCAAGCATGCGACTGGAATTTACTATACTTTTAATTGTCTGTTTCTCTACTTTATTATCAAGAAATACGAACAGAACTGACTTGTTTTTATTTGTCTAGTCAATTATATTTCATCAGTTTTTCTTTTGGTTTATCCAAACGTGTCTATTTCAGAATGCTTCTGTTTAATTTTTTGTTCTCTCGTATATTTTCCAAACACGTGAGTGTAACTGATTAGATACTTTTTTTTTATTTCGTTTTAATTTTATTTTATCCGTTTTTTTCACTTGTCTGTTTCTCTTGTATATATTTCCAAACACGTGACTGTAACTGATTATATTTTTTAATCTGTTTCAATTATGCTCAGTAACTGATTATAATTGAATCACGTGCTTAGAAATAGGCAAGTGAAAAAATGGATAAAATTTAACTGAAACAGAGTAAAAAATGTATATTTTATCCGTTTTCCTTCCTTGTCTGTTTTTTAGTGAATTTCATAAACACGTGTCTGTAACTGATTTATAATTGAAACAGAATAAAATATATAATCAGTTACAACCATGTGTTTAGAAAACGCACAAGAGAAACAGACAAGGGGATAAAAATAGATAAAATATACTTTTCATTCTGTTTCGGCTATATTTTATTTGTTTTTTCACTTGTCTGTTTCTCTTATGTTGTCTGTTCCTTCATTTGTCTGTTTTCTAAACGTGACTGTAATTGATTATATTTTTTTTTTATTCTGTTTCGGTTATGTTTTATCCGTTTTTTTACTTTTTTGTTTCTCTTTATTTATTTTCTAAACGTGGCTATAACTGATTATATATTTTATTCTGTATCTGTACTACTCAGTAACTGATTATAATTGAATCACGTGCTTAGAGAATGTAAAAAAATAAACGTGCAAGTGAAAAAATGGATAAAATATAACTTTAACAGAATAGAAAAATATATTTTATCCGTTTTCCCCCTTGTATGTTTCTTTAGTATCTTTTATAAACACATAACTGTAAGTGATTTATAACTGAAACAGAATAAAATATATAATCAGTTACACTCACGTTTTTAGAAAATGTACAGGAGAAACACACGAGGAAAAAATGGATGAAATATACTTTTCACTGTTTCGGCTATATTTTATTTATTTCTTTTTCACTTGTCTGACACTCTTGTAATTTTCTAAACACGTGATTGTAACTGATTATATTTTTTATTCTGTTTCAGTTATATTTTATCCGTTTTTTTCGCTTGTCCATTTCTCTTGTATATTTTCTAAACACGTATCTGTAACCGATTATATTTTTCATTCTGTTTCAGTTATATTTTATCCGTTTTTTTCGCTTGTCCATTTCTCTTGTATATTTTCTAAACACGTGATTGTAACTAATTATACTTTTTATTCTGTTTCAATTATATTTTATCCTTTTCTCTTCCGTTACATTATCTCCAAGTACGTAACTGAAATTAAATTTTTAACTGCTTTCAACTAATTATATTTTGACTTGCTTATCTTTTCGGCTCATCCAAACACGACGAGGACCCAACTAAATTTTCAATTTTTTGTATCAGTTATATTTTATTTGTCTATTTTTCTTGTGTGTTATCCAAGTAGTGTACGGATAAAAATTTATTGCATTTTTTACTGCTTCGTTTTCTTTCACTTATATATCCAGTAAATTTTAAAATTTTATTTTTCTCTCCAAAAAATAAATAAGAAATAAAAATGTTTGCTGTTTTTTTATCTCACTCGAAATTAAGTAGTACTTGATTATTCGTTTGTTTTCCATTTACAAAGTTTGTTTGTTGTTTATACAAAAGATAAAAATTTTTAACCGGAAAAATTACCGAGATCGATCTTCTAAAGTTAAATATATAGTGAAGAAAATTAAATAAAATATTACGAGTTTAATTAATATTTACTTGAAGTGTTATACGTAATTAAATTACGTAACATTTAATATATATATATATATAAGAAAAGAATATAAAGTGAAGAAAATTAAATAAAATATTATGAGTTTAATTAATATTTACTTGAAGTGTTATACGTAATTAAATTACGTAACATTTAATATATATATATATATATAAGAAAAGTAATATCAACAAAAGTCTTCTTGATGCTAATTAAGTCTGGTGTTAAAGTAAATAAAACTCATCCTGATGGTTTTCACGTCACACACGATTTAATTGCACTTCCCATTAGCGTAATAAATGTTACATTTGTTATGGTTGCACGTCAAAACGACCCTACAGATGTCATTATATCTTCTGATGTGAACAACAAAATTTTCTTTGCTCCTGCAACTAATGAGGAATCGACTTTGGGAAGTTGATCTTTTCTCTTGGTATATAATAAGATAGATTAGATTTATGATTTTTCAAGGAAATTACATTTGTTGTGGTAATGGTAATAAAATATTAAAAGATTGGAAAGAGGTGGAGAATGCAATTTATCATTGTTTATGAAGTTTTTTTTTTTTCTTATTTTTTCTATTATTATTTTTGCGTCGCTGCTCGTTCGATTTTCCGCTTAAAAACGTTTCGTTTTCTCTTGGCAGTTTGGAAGGATTATCGAGATTTTTCTAAATTTTTCGGAAATTTAATCAATTATATCGAGCTCGAGGATAAAATGCAATTTATTACGTTATTTCTTGGTGGAGGCGCGAAGCGATGGTCGCGTCGCCTCGCGTCCGAGAAGCGTTTAACCGACTTTAATTCGCTTTTTACGCCACCATTGTGCATGTGAGCTGTTATAAGTTGTTTTATGTGCTATTTACTAGCTAATAAAGTGTTAGCCAATCATAATAACACACGCTGTAAGTGTATATTAGCTGAAAATTTTACTAGGTCGCGACCTAGTAAAATTTTCTGCTAATATGTCAATTTACAGTTTAGCTTTGCGTCGCGCGTACAAAACCGACATATAAACGACAAACGGTGCGTAAAATTTATCCCTTAGTTTACTTTGAAATTATAAGGTTTCTTTTAATGCTTTTCAAACTCTTAATTTTGTCTAATTAGGAATTTTCGGCAATAACAAAACAATTCGGGAATATCGATAATAATGTTTAAATTTTATTATATGTTTTAATTACACGCAGAAAATTCCGATAACTTTGCAAATTTTCAATGATACTCTAAGGGATTTAAAGTGTAAAATTCGATTAACTCGATCCACATAAGTTAATTCGGAATTTGGAAGTCTCTAAAGCAGAAATTGTGTTGTTATTCAAATTCTTATACACTTGGGGGAGATAAATTCGCATTAGCATGAATCTGACACGTCATGATAAATGTTCATTTTTTCTTATCAGAATATTTATAGT
Organism: Olivierus martensii; assembly: GCA_000484575.1. Classification (NCBI taxonomy): domain Eukaryota; kingdom Metazoa; phylum Arthropoda; class Arachnida; order Scorpiones; family Buthidae; genus Olivierus; species Olivierus martensii. The sequence continues at coordinate 14,717 of AYEL01085831.1, forward strand.
TGAAGCATCTTTATAAGAAGAAGAAGGAGAAGAGAGAGGAAGTTATATATAAAAATATGGAAAAAAATATATATTTACAAGAATTTTTACATTGCAAAGTATGTGTTAAAAATCAGAATTTTCTTGCTTGATTTCCGTAAACGTATGTTTAAAAAAATATATTTAAATTTATAATAACGCGTAAACTAAATATCGAAGTTAATTTTTCCTCGTTTTATAAACGAATTTATCAACTCAGAATTAAATCTGGTTATTAAATAAGTTGTACGCTAAACGCTACAATGAATTACTGAAGCGTATGGAAATATTGCGTGTTTATTATTAAAAATTGCAAATTTTTCGTCCTTTCTCAGTAATTCGCTGTTAAGTGTGGAAATCTAGTTATTTTTATACAAATATTTGTTTAAATGTGTGAAATTCGTTAACGAATGAGGAAAATTATGTATGGTGTTAACATGGCTGCGATTCCTCTGCGCGAAGTTAATTCAAATTATTATACATTTAAGCAAAATACTACGCATTCGTCTTTAAGATTTACTTCGTAAATTAATTATTTAATTTTCGTGCAAGGCGAAATTAAAAATATTTTTCTTCGTTCGTTAAATAAATTTTACGATTATTACAGAAACGTACGAGAAAATAAACAATGTCACTCGTAATAACGAATTACTGAGAGAGAGAGAGAGAGAGAAAAATTCGCAATTTTATTAAGTATGCAGAGCAAATGGAGAAATTATATTTACCAGAAAATATTTTGGATATACACACAGAAAACTGTTAACGCTCATAAGATTTACATTTTCTTCCTTCATCAAACTTGCATAAAATAAAAAAAAAATCTGTGCAGATATTTAAATAATTTTAAAGTAAACTTTGGAGTAAATTTTACGCATCGTTTGTCGCGTACATGTCAGTTTTGTAAGCGTAGGCGCAAAGCTAAACTGTAAAATCGAGCGCGGCGCAAATTCGCACGACGATTTAGTCAAAACCGTAGAAAATTTTCGTAATTTAATTAACAGAAAAAAAAAAGTAAAAACTGACGAGTAACGTAAACAAATTCTTATGTAGCGTAACGAAATTTTAATATATTAAATTTAAAAATAAATAACTATACAGGAAAGTTTCGAAACCGAGAAAAAACTAATTTTTGCAATTTTAATATTATTTAAAATATTAATTTTTTTTAATCTAAAATAATAACACCACTGGAAGCGGGTGAAAGATTTAATAAAATATTTCTTTCGGAAAAGGAAAAATAAATTAGCAGTATTCGATATAAAAAAAAAAATTTCTCTCGTTATAACAGATTAAAGTAAAACCTGCTGCAGAGAGGAAAACTGCGCTTGATTTAAATTGTTCTGAACTCTTGCATGTTTAAGTGCTACCATTCTACCATTTGGAATAAGGTTAGTTAAATTTTCTGAAGGTCCTCGGTAGAGTTGAACACGCATATCATTTACCACTTTCCAATAATACACGTCAGGTGTCAAGATAAACTGTTTCGATCCCCCATTTTCTACTTAAATGAATTCCAACTGAGAAGAGATGTTGACACTTCCTCATTCTGTAACTATTAATTGTCTTTGGAAATTCGCTTGATAATGATAAGAGTACTTCGGAAATTCGCTTGACAATGATAAGAGTACTTCGGAATTAATTAGCTTTTCGTATACTGCATCTAATAATAAACCCAAAATCGTCAATGTTTAGTCCGAAATTTTCATATGCCTGTTTAATGTTATAACTCCGTTTTTAAGAAAAATTTTCTTGTTGTTCTCTGTAATTCAGTCGTGTGTTGTGCCAATAATCGTACAAACCGGGTAAAATACGCGTTTAATTTTTTAAATTCGAAAATTTGTGGCTATTGCGAACTCCTACAACAAAGAGATTTCATAAATCGCAAGCAGATGGTGCTAATGTCGCCATTTTTGCATATTTTTGTCCGTTACAGTAATTTAAACGTTGCTGATTTATTTGAAGTGAAAATTTTATATTTTTCTTAGATTACCGAACTTTTTAATGAAAATTCGGCAACGTTTAGTCCCAAATTTTCCTATGCCTGTTTACTGTTATAACTCCGTTTTTATGAATATTTTTCTTGTCGTTCTCTGTAATTCACTCGTGTGTGGTGCTAATAATCGTAAAAATTGGAAAAAAAACGAGTATAATTTTTCAAATTCGAAAATTTGCGGCCATTGCGAACTTCTACAACAAAACGATTGCATAAATCGCAAGCAGACGATGCTACAGTCGCCATTTTTGCATATTTTTATTCGTTACAGTAATTTAAAGATTGCTGATTTATTTGAAGAGAAAAATTTATATTTTTCTTAGCTGACTGTTTAAAATTCATTAGTACTTTGATTATGGAACTTTTTAAAATTCGGCAATGTTTAGTATCAAATTTTCCTGTGCATGTTTACTGTTATAATTCTGTTTTTAAGAATATTTTTCTTGTCGTTCTCTGTAATTCATTCGTGTATGGTGCTAGTAATCGTATAAACTGAGAAAAACACGCATTTAATTTTTCAAATTCGAAAATTTGCGGCTGTTGCGAACTTCTACAACAAAACGATTGCATAAATCGCGAACAGATGGTGCTACAGTCACCATTTTTGCATAATTTTATCCGTTACAGTAATTTAAACGTTGCTGATTTATTTGAATAGAAAATTTTATACTTTTCTTTGTCGACTGTTTAAAATTCATTAGTACATTGATTACCGAACTTTTTAATTAAAAACATTCATGCCATTTTGTTCTTTTATAAAGAAGAATGATTGCACAAATCGTTAACAGATGGTGTTTTAAAGATTTATTGAGTTTGTGTTTTCTCTCTCTCTCTCTCTATATATATATATATATATATAACTGTCGGAGAGAAATTATAAATTCTGAAATTTGCACACGGTGTTTGTTGAAAGAAGAAAAGCGGCATGTTTAATGGTGTTTGTGCTTACAAATTTCAATATGTTGCTCCGAAACACGTCATAAATCACAAACTCTGCTTAGTCCGTCTCCAAAGATTTTAATTTGATAATTATAATTTGGTATTTAATTTTAATAAAAATACAAAAGCTGATGAACACCGCGACAAGGAAAAATCTTTGTCGATCTGTTTGCGCTTCGGTAAAAGTTATTTATTACCCTGGAAAAGTGGAAATTGTTTTTCAGAAAAAGTTCCCCTCGCTTGTACTTATTTATTGCACGATTTGTTGTTTTATCTCCTTTCGGTAATACGGAAGTGAAGGCTGTTTGTTTTGCGACCCCGTATAAATCTATACTTTGTTTTTAACGTTCGATACTTCTTTGGTAACAAGTCTGTAGTGTATTTTCATATCGAGTAAGTGATTTAAACTACAACCTTAATGGAATTTCATACCCCTCATTCTTTTTATGTATGAGCTAATCTTTCTTGTTCGGATTTGGGAAGATGTCATCGATTTTTTGGCTTGTAAATTCTTTGTTAATTCGAAGATGGATCATCTTTAGTAGACGATAAAAGAATTTTTTGTTCGGTTTTTGAGGAAATTAGCTTTAAAAAAAAAAAATGTACTGAAAAGCTCCAATATTGGAATTTCTAAGCTTTTGCAACCAATGCTGTAATTAGTTTTTTTTAATGTACTGAAAAGCTCCAATATTGGAATTTCTAAGCTTTTGCAACCAATGCTGTAATTACCAATCCGTTAGAATTGCATTTTGTTATGGAGAAAAATGTTTTGCTCCGAAAATGCTCAAATATGGGACCGGCAATGCCCATTTGACCCAGAACAGTAAAAATAAAAGTAAAATATAGATTTTATTTCGCAAAAAAAAACTAAATTTAAGTGGGACGAGACTTCACATATATGAGTGGCACGAACCTGGTCTTGAATATTAACAGGATTATAAAGATTGTGGCAAAATTTTAATACTGAAAAGCTGCAATGCTGGAATTTCTAAGCTTTGCTACCAGTGTTACAAACACCAAAGCGTTAGAATTATTATTTTATCCTGAAGAGGCCCAGACAGAAGGAACAAGCAAAGCCATTTGGCCTGGATGCCAGATTCACCAGACCCAAAATTTAGTGTTTTGCATGAAAAACACTAAACTTGGATGGAATGAGACTCCATATTTGCGAGTGGCACTGGCCTGGCCTCGAATACTAACAGGATTATAGTGTGTGGGGCAAAACATCAATACTGAAAAGCACCAACATTGAAATTTCTACGCTTTGCTACGAGTGTTAGAATTATTATTTTAACCTGAAAAAGCCCAGATAGATAGAATAAACAAAGCCATTCGGCCTGGATCCCAGATTCAGAAGGGCCCAAAATTTTTTATATAAAAAAAAAACTTGGATGGGATGAAACTCCATATTTGTAATTTTGTCCAAATTGTTTTTACTGTTCTCGAGCGCTAATCCTGAATGCTAGAAGGGTTATAGCAATTGCGACAAAACTTCAACATAAAAAAAAACTTGGATGGGATGAAACTCCATATTTGTAACTTGTCCAAATTGTTTTTACTATTCTCGAGCGCTAATCCTGAATGCTAGAAGGGTTATAGCAATTGCGACAAAACTTCAACACATTGATATGAGCTTTATATAAGTTTATGATTTACAATGCCAATCTTAAAGATCCACACTTTGCTATGGGTGTTATGCTCACAGCCACGTGTTACACATACAGTTAACAATTGAGATGTATGCAGCATTGAGTTCACATTGCAAATTCACTATTATGGGAACCACGATAAACTACATCTGTTTTAAATATTATTATGTCGAAACACCCGAGAATTATCTTTACAAAAATGGATTCAAAATTCTAGTGATGTTTCTTATAAAACTGCACAGAAAAATTGATTTCCAAGACCCTATACTGCTGCTCTTATCGCAATTCGAAACATCTACTTAACTTGTAGAATATATAATTCCAAATTCCCAGGTTAGTATCTGCAAGAGGGGCTGCGATCATGTGAATCATCATCTGCTCCTCGATCCCCTGCAGTAATGAAAGCAAAGGGGGAATAGAAATGCGATTCCGTGTAAATTTTCAGCTAATGTTATCGATAAGTACACAGTTACGGCAACAAAAAAAAAAAACCTGGAAAAAATAACACCAGCTGTTTTAATACTCTCTGGTGTTTATTTTTTTCCTCCTCATCCTCCTTCCTTCCTACTTTTAAAATCGAATTTTTAACAATGAGTATATCTAAATTGGGTTCGATTGCTGTTTAGACTGAAGTTAAATCTTATTAATACCGAATGGTACGAGAGAGAGAGAGAGAGAGAGAGAGAAATGCAAACAAAAGCATATTTTCTCTTTGAAAATAGGAAAATACAGTTGCAAGGCGGTAATCTCGTTAATCTCTTAGCAGTGCTTAAACCGGCTCTCGTCTAGATTGAATTTTCTGTCCACTTCCGCAAGATTCAATCTGTTGGAATCCTATTAAATTCACACGACATCTGCACACTCGGGTCGACCGAACTGCAGCAGCACCTTTACAGAAATCACCTGACTAAATAGACAATAGATGAAGAGGAGGAGGGCATCAAATGCCACGTTGCAGAAAATCTCTTCCTGTGAACTTTGCTTAAATTAAAATAATAATAATGATGATTCTTGCTCTATCGATTTCAGGATCGTTCGAGCTTCGCTTGGTAACCGAATCTCTTTACGTGTATTACGCAACGGTGTTTTTTATGCGCTGCAGCAGCCAGTGAAAACGGCTGCAGCAGCTAGTAAAAACGGTTTTTACTGGTTGCTGCAGCGCATCGGCAATAACGCGCCGTTATGCGTGAAGCGATAACAAGTCGTTATCCGGCATTTCAATTCCCGAGCGGCGCGCGGCGTCGGTAACGCGTGGGAATTGAAAGCGATAACGACGATCCATTCCGTTATCGCTTTCAATTCCCGTGCGTTACATATTACGTTATAAAACGAGAGTTCTGCCAAACTCCGACGCCATTATGAATATATATATATATATAGTCGGATTCGATAAAATTCGCGTCGTGTTACACACGCATTTTCTAGTGTTTAAGTCGCGACGCGCGCATAACGTCGAACAACTCGGATTATTATCGATCGCCGTTTCTCGGGCATACTTCATTACTTTAATTTAACGCGCTAACGTCGCGTAACTAATCCGTTAATAATTCATTTTATCGTTAAAAATGTTTAATCCACCGTCAATTAAAATTCGTCCGAACGTAAACGGTATTAACAAAAATTTTTTAATGCCATAAAACGAAATAGCTACCAATTAATCTAATTAATTAACTGGAAACGATCGAGTTGCATCGGGGGAAAAAATTAAAAAAGGACCGATTAAAATTTTAATCTGTAAACAAATCACGTGATGCGGTGTTTTATAACGTCACGTGATATAATGTGCCATATTTTTTTTTTCTTCTGTCGATTGGCATCCGTCCAACGTTTTTCCGACATAACAGAAGATGTTTTAAATCTTTACTTTAGCTAAATTAGCGAGTAAGTCGGTCAGAAAATTATGCTCAAAATTACTTTGATGATATCTGCCAGTCAATAACCCTATCCGGTTTTTCGGATCTCATAACTCAATACAAATGAAGCAGGTGTGCCTTCGTGGAGGTCAAAATTCCGCTATAGAACAACATTGCAGGTTTTATATATGCTTCAGTGTTTCAGTGTCTTTTATATGCTTCAGTATTTCAATGCCTTATATGTTAGTGTTAAAAATATATGCTTATATATGCTTTAGTGTTTAAATATATGCTCATTTATGCTTCAGTGTCTTTATATTCTTTAGTGTTTCAATGCCTTATATTCTTCAGTGTTAAATATATGCTCATTTATGCTTCAGTGTCTTTATATTCTTTAGTGTTTCAATGCCTTATATTCTTCAGTATTAAATATATGCTCATTTATGCTTCAGTGTCTTTATATTCTTTAATGTTTCAATGCCTTATATTCTTCAGTGTTAAATATATGCTCATTTATGCTTCAGTGTCTTTATATTCTTTAGTGTTTCAATGCCTTATGTTTCAATGACTTTATATTCTTTAGTGTTTCAATGCCTTATGTTTCAATGTCTTTATATTCTTTAGTGTTTCAATGCCTTATATTCTTCAGTGTTAAATATATGCTTTATTTATTTATATAAGTTTCAGAGTCTTTATATGCTTTAGTGTTTCAGCGTCTTATATGCTTATATGCAGTGTCTTATATGCAGCATATGCTACATTAAATTTGGGACACTGAAGAGTCAAAACTTCACTAAAGAATAATGCAGCATATTCTGTGTATTAAGTCAAAAAGAAACAATAAAGGATCAGGAAAACAATATTTTTTGTGCCCTAACATTAGCACACTGACTCCAAGCGGCATACAGTTCATTTATTAAAACACTAGAAAACAAAAACAAGTATGCAAAACGGTACGATATTGAAATGTATTGTTAATGAAACACGTATCGAGACACTAGAGTAGCTTAAAACAAACAGATGGTTTACTTGTAAATATCGAGACACGGGAGCAAGTACACACTTATATCGAGATACAAGAGCAGGTGTTTATCGTGACACAACAGCGACTAGGCTATTTACACATGAATATTGAAAGAATATACAAGAGCAGCTGAAAGGGCAGCATTCAATCCAAAACACACAAAAGCCGGCGCGTGTTTAGAAAATGAAAAGATAAGTTTAGAACACGTCGTCGTCGTCATTTTGATTTCTTTTTATTTAGTTTGTGAGCCAAACTGAGAAAATAAAAATTTCATACTCGTCTCTAGACAATACGAGGGTGTTTAGAAAACATTACAGATTCTGTCACACGCAGCTGAAGTAACCGAAGCGACAACTTGTTTGTTGTTAATCGAAACCCCTTCTCCTCATTAACGCCTCTATAGCTTGGAGGGATTTCAATTAGCTGGTTGTGTCACCTACAGCCAACTCCATGTTTTTTTTTTTTTTTATTTGCCACTTCCCCTTCCTCCTCTACCAATTAAACACTTGTTTCAATTTTAAATTAAACATTTTAAGCGGAAAATAAATCAAAGTAGTTCACAAGTCGTCTAATTCGATTTTCACAAACAAATAAAAAAAACGAGAGCGAGCGTGCGAATCTCAATATTAATGCTACGGTAGCAGCAGCAGATCTTTACTACTACAGTAACAGATGGCCAGCGTGGAACGCGTATGCCGTCTGTTTTTAAGTGGCATCTGCGTATGGGCATGCAGAATTTTTTTCTGTTAGCACCTGGAGGATAGAAGGAAAAAAAAAGAAAAATTTTCTTGCAACCGATTCGATTTTTCCTGCTGACTCTCCTAAAATATAAAGGGTTGTAATAAAGTGCAAAGCAGTTAAAATAAGCAGAATGGTTGCAACTGAAAGGTTTCATTCTCGGATGACTTTTACAGGGAGAGAATATAGTGACTGCAAATCATTTAATTTCGGAAAATATCTATTAGAGTGAGTACCCGAGTAAAATCAAAGTAGAAGTACTCTTCAGAGTCAATTGAGTTATCGAACAAGTACAATAAAGAGTCTGTACTCTCCAGATAGCTGTTAGAACTAGACGTGCAACCAATCTGTATTCTCCAAATAACATTTCGGGTAAAACAACATTCTCGGAAACACTTATCAAGCGTTTTGATTCTTGGCTTCGGTATTATGGATCAAAACTGCACGAAATTTTCCGAATACCTGGCGTGATTTAGTTTAAAATTAAGCAGCAAGCGTTTTCTACCTTAGGAATCTTTGTTTAACACGCTAACCCCTTAAATGTGACCCTGGAGAAATCGAAGCGTTACCAAGGTAACCATCACCTATTCTAAAGGAGGCGGATTCACGTGACTTCCAGCGTGGACAGTATGACAGAAAGCAGAAGCTGTACTCTTATTGTTTGAAGGTAATTTCGGCTAAATTACCTTCATTTAAATAGTTAATTTATTAGAGCTTCTACTAAACGAGCCATCTTCTTATTAACTTCTCCGTTTTATTAAAGAAAAGAACACTTGCATCTTTGTTCGCTGCATTGCTTTTAATTGCCCTAACGAGATATTTTTAATTTTGCAAAGGAAAAAATTCACGCGAATTTACGACTGCAATTTGATGGAAGAAGAGGAAGAGAGAGAGAGGAAGGAAGTGAGTGCATGCACGCTGCTTGTTACATCTGCGAAAATTCAGTACGTTCCACGCTGCCTCGAGGTACGAGAGAGGCAGACATCTGCACAGTGAAGCATCGTCTCCCTCTTTCTCTCTCTCCAGTTCCTCTATGCCTCCGGGTGCATGAAGGGGCTCGGTAATGTTACCTGCCTCACGTTCTAGAACCGTAGCAAAAGGCAGGAAACAAGTACTGCACACGTCTGTACTTGTTTACAACACGTTGCTAAATTCTGATGCTGTTATCAGTTGAGCAAGGATGAGTGTATTAATTCGGTACACGCTGGTTTCGATGCATTAAAGAAAACGTGGTCACGTTGCATCTCTCCCACCTTTCGACTTCGGCGATTCAAGAAACGTTTAAATGCATTTTCTTGCTTGAAATCAGTGCTTCGAGGTACACTTACACTTCGGCACTTCAAGGAGCATCTATCCAATTTTAAATCCAGCCATGCAAATAATGTTTAAACCAATCAGATTTTTACGCTTCGAGATATATTTAAATAATTTCCATAAACTTAAAATCTCAGTGATGCGTGTGATACCTAAATGCAACATCTTAAAATCAGATTTAACAGCTCCTAAGATCTCAAAGGCCTGAAGAAGACATTAATTCATCTCTTATACCTTCATCGAGAAATATACTAATGTGCAGATTAAGGCATGCTCACAACTGAAGCAACTCGCAAATGGTGCTTTTACTCCTCAAAGTTGTTTGATGCTCTACAAATAACGCGATTCATCTCGCGACTTTTGTAAACATCGAGCGATCTCGTCTCTATGTAATAAGTTAAAAATCGTGTTTTTTTGTTGCAACTGCTCTTAATTTAAGTCATAAACTGCTCTTCTTATTCAGATTGCCCAGAGTTAATGGATAAAGTAGAGAGAGAAGAATAAAAAAACAACAACAACCAAGCGCAGTTGCATATCGGTGAAAGCAGAGACGCATTAAATACACGATCGTTACTTAAGGTACTTCAGAATCTTACATTCATGGCATTCATTCATACGGGAGATCGATACTCATAACAAATTTTCAAAGGGAATTTTCTTTTGATGAAGTTCCAAAATGTTACAGATATCCTCGATTTCTTGTCACGTTCGGCAATGCGCACAGTACGTGATTAAGTAGGAGAAAATAAAGACAGATGCACTCACCTTAGCTTGAGTACTTCGTAATAAGACAAAAGTCACAGCCAGTAGTAGTAAAAGAGCAGGCCTTGGTAGCAGCATTTCTTCCTGTAATAAAAAAAAAAATAAAGTTACAAAGGAAATTTGAACATTTGTATTTTTTTTACTAAAAAAAAAGTCAAAAATTCCCTTAAAAACACTAAATTCAATAGATTGCTTAGAAATTTCGATTAGTTACATAAAAATAACACTTTATAATCATCATCTGAGCATCTTGAATGGTTAATTAACATCTTTACTTTCTATAGTTAAATTATAGTTAGCTGAAAATAGTCTTAGCACTAAAAAACTGGTGTTAGTGGCAATAGCTAGTTTTATTTTAAATTTTAGTGCTAATTTTAATCGTAGTGTTATCTCTTTGAGAAATACGTTGGAATATAAACGAGAGATGGTGTAGACGCATTATTTATTTGTTCAGGCTCCAACGATTTCATTTTAAAAAGGACAGTTTGTTGAATGCGCGAATGCTAATATACGATTCTGGTCATGTACTTTCTTCTATAGCATGCTAAAAACTGAATTTTTGAGCTTGTTGCCTCCGTATCGATCCGAGTTTCTCTGTTAGATAGGAAAATAGGAAAGAAGAGAGAGGGGGGAAAAATAACAGTTTAGTAAAATAATACAAGAGTGGCCGAAGAGCTCGCAAACAAGATATAATTAAGGAAGTGTAATTTTATCTCGAAATTTATAAACAACTAAAAATTGTACGTAATGCTGTTACGTCGTATCGGAATATTATACTAAACTTTGTTGTTGTTGTTGCTGCTGCTGCTGTAATAGTAGTAACTCGTAACAAAATTTTATCACGTAAAAAACTAAATATGAAGCATCAAAAATCTTTCCTCTGAATCGTTATATGGAGCATCAAAGATCTTTCTTATGAATCGTTGGATGGATCAAGAATCTTCCTTATGAATCATTATATAGAGCATAAAAAATCTTATAAATCGTTATATGGAGCATCAAAAATCTTTCTTATGAATCATTAGATGGAGCATCAAAAAATCTTTCTTATGAATCGTTATATGGAGCATCAAAAATCTTTCTTATGAATCGTTATATGGAGCATCAAAAATATTTATGAATCGTTCGATGGATCATCAGAAATCTTTAAGAATACCAAATTATTCCACTTATCTATAACGTGTTTCTAAATGATCAGAATTCTGCTAAATTTTGCATAACTGTTAAATGAACTGTGTGCATAATTTTATTAAGATAACTTCCATATTACATGTTCACAAACACAATTTGCAAACATGAAATCTTTCGTTACGTGTTTCTCTAGATAACTGCAATGCGTTATGAGATACGAAGCCAACAGACGGATATCTCATTGCCTTTAACGCTTTACAAACTGATTAATATAGCAATAGATTGGATTTACGACACGAAACATTCGAATTTAAAAGGAAACTACTCCGAAAAAAAGCACTTGGCACGTTACAGGATAAAGGGGGAAAGGGAAGTCAACTTCAATAATGTGTATTTTTTTCAGAAGTCATCTCCAATAACGCAAAGCTGTATTGGAGTAGAAATTGTTAACGGCGCCTTCCAAACTCAGAAACAGGTTTTTAATAATATTTCGAAACGTCGTAGAGAGTTGAGTGACATGACAGTAGTAATGACACTTTGACACGCCAGCCAAATAACATTATGTCATTAGTTGTTTCCCCGGGCTACAATTTTGTCTGGCTCACAAAAGATACCTGTAGGGCAAAAGATGACGAAGGTGTGCTATTGTAAGAGTGATGGTCAAGATCGCCATGCTGTAAGTCAATTAGGAAGAGCACAGTCTGTATATGACGTATAGTTTTATGAAAAAAAACGAGAACCCTGAAGGGATCGGGTGCCTCAAGCTAACCTTGAAGATACCCATGAAGAATTCTTGCCAGTTATTACATATGATGAAAAAAAAAGAAATGAGCAATATGACTAACGGAAGAGGAGGAAGAAAAATAATTAAGTTATTTCCATTTTTACCGAATTTTTAAAGGAAAACAATCGCAATTTAATTAAATATTCGTTAGGAATAATTGGAGAATGTGTGGTTTCGGAAGATTATTCTAAAATTTATCGAAGGATTCGCTTTGTTAGGATATTTTTTTTTTTTTTTGAATAATCTGAAACTCTTAGCAACCAATGGAGGATTTAAAAATTGTCAGAGAAGCACTTGTTCACTTATAAAGGACCCAGTGAGGCGCAACAAAAGCTAAACTTTGGATGGAAGAAATTTTTCTTCTTTTTTTTTATCCCTTTTATCTTTTTCCTACCTTGTTTTCTTGCTTCCTTCTGGTAAATTTTTCCTTGTTTGGTATTAGTAGGAAGGATCTGCTTTACTGGTAAACACGTAAAAGGCGTGCTCTTGACCATCCACTGGAGTGAAAAATTACGTAAAAGAGACAAAGGGCAGAAGGTTGAGTAAACAAGAGAAATAAAATTCCGTATTCTCCCCAAACAAGATTACTTTTTTAGAACAATGCAATCCGTTTTACGATTCACTCTACCTCGGAATATAGGTAGAGGATGGGGTTACGCCCATTTTTATGTTTATAATCGAATACAAGAAGGATTTAAATCTTTCTAACTTAATGAAATTTCTGCCCCGATTGTGTTGCCTTCTAGGGATATTTGGGGAATAATTAAAGATGCAAAAGCTATAAAAATTTATTAAAGGTGAGAGTGGATAGTCACCTCATCACGCTAGAGATCTTCATCGGTGATTATTTGTTTATAATTCGTCACAGATAGCATCGGCTATCCATTTATCTGAACGTAATCAATTTGGCCGTCGGGAAGGTTTGATAAACTATAATGAGGGTAGAAGGATGATTATGCAGGAGGAAGTTCACTCCGATAATTAATCTTCATTTTTAAATATAAAATAAATGGTTTGGTTGCAGAGAAAGAGAGAGAATATTCCTAGTGCTCTACACCTGTTGGGAATTCTGCTGGATTAGGAGGAACAATTACTTCTGGCCACGTTTCTTCCCCATTTTTCATCTTCTTTCTCTGATATCTTAAGGTATTTTTTTATTTTTTCGCAAAACTAAAATTCTTGAGAGCATTCTAGGAGAATTCTGAGAATAAATGCCGATTTTCCGGATTATTTAATGGAGAATTACGAAATTTGTTGGGGAATTTATATAACTTTTAATTATTTTCCTGGAAAATTTTAAAAATTATAAATATATATTTTAAAGGAATTTAAATTAGAAAATCTAAAGAATTCTTTCGGTTTTTGAAGAAACTATGCGATGTTTAAATCCGTTAGGAGAGTTTGGAGGGGGAATTTTTCGAAACAATACGAAAATTACTAGGGATTTTTTTGGAGGGGATTAATTTAAAAATGTTGGGGATTAAGGGAAATTCTTTAAAATAAAAGTGGAGAGACGTAAATCTGTTGGGGATAATTTTAGAAGAAAAAAAAAAAAAACAAAACAAACTAAGAACGATCTTCGGGCAAGTTTAAAAAATTGTTAGGAGTATTTGGAGGATTCTTGAGGATATTTCTGGAGGATTTTAAAATCGTTGGAGAGGCACTTTTAAAATAAAATAAAAAAAATAAGTAGAAGAGTTTTTCCCCCTTCTACTAGATCTTGACAGAGAAGAATGGACTCTCTCTTGCTCCACATCACCAGGAGAGTTTGAAGATACCTTTAATAAGAATGAAGATGTAGAAACTTTTTTAAAAGGAGAGAGAGCGAGGGAAGGACGAAATAACTTTTAAGCAAGACTCGAAAATAAAAGAGAGCTACATTTAACAATAACGAACCAAAAAAAAACAAGAGGATCTTTAACAAGAGTGAAAGACTGAAGTGGTTGTAAGGATTTATATCGCGGATAAGACACAAAAACATCAATAGTTATAACCCTCTTGGCTTCGTTCATTGCAACTGGATACAACGAGAAGTATTGATGTTTAAACCATCATAAAACGTAGTATCCTCCATCTTTAACTAATCCAGCCGAGTAAGGTAATTACGGTTCCGTTATTATCTGCAGTATTGCATTACCCATAAATCTTGGTTTTTCTCCTCCTCCGAGAGCTCAGAATTCGAAGATCATATCAAAAAATATTTTTAAATAATAATAAACAAGGCGAGAAAGAAGAAGAAGGGGGTGGAGTGATCTACGAAATGAAAGCGGGAGAACAGACAAGGATGCAATAATAATCTCGTGTGACGTAAACCAATATATCCCAAGCAAATAAAGTGGATATGGTATTAATGAACAAGAAAACGGCAAACTTTTCCATTGTTTTCTCCGATTTATGTGACGTTTTTACCACCAGAAAAATAAAACGCGTGTGTAGTAAAATACACATATACACACACACACATATATATATAAAACAAGAACGGCTCTAGACGCCATTAATATTTAACCCGCATAAAAAAAAACAGAAAAAATATATGGGAATTTTATATACGCTGCAAAACGCAGTAAATTATTCGTGTATCTAATACATAGTGTATAATGTGTACAGTTTTACTACATTTGGCGAACGTTACCTCGGCACGAAGGACAAAAGAATCGATATGTCAAAAACATATTTCTGCATTTGCTACCGGTAGAAGGACCAAGTGAAAAATTTAATGATGCCTCGTTGCTGACCAGCTCTCCGACATTTTAACTTTTCCTTCCTTTTTTTTTCCTTTTTCTTTTGATTACCTCTTGCGCTTTTATAAATGGAGATTCGCGAAACTTACGACGGTAAAATAATAATAATAAATTTACGTGTCGCCGCTTTACCGATCCGCATTAACTCGGGTTTCGGATGACTTGGAGAAAATTCGAAAAAAAAATATATTTTTTTTTTTTAAATTATAATGAAAATAGCGAAAAAGCGACGCCCGACGTTAAACGCGATAAATATAAATGTATGGATCGCTAGCGAGTCATAGTGTTTAATCTATGGTTGGAAACGTCTTTTTTCGTTTTTGTTACTGTAGTAGTATTGGTAACTAGCTTTTTTTTTTACCATGCCCGATTTTTATGGTTATTTTCGTAGGAAGGATTGTCGTTAGAATCGATACCGTTATCACAACGCGTCCGACATTAAAGAAGTTTAAGCCGTGCATATAAATATATATATCAATATATATATATAACGTATATGCAACTTTTCGCTGGTGCATAATGGAATTAAAATATCGAAAATAGAATATAAAGTCGATAACTGGATAAAAATCTATCGTATGGCCTTTCTTTTCCGCTTGCGGATCGATAAATTTCCTAAGGAGAAACACAGGATCGTGCTGAGTGTATATGTCTGTGTTTGTGTGGTACGCAACCCACACCATCGCATTATAAAGACCATCGTAAAAATATTACTTATTAATTTTATAAAATTTCCATAACCTTAATGAAGTTCTATGCATGAAGTAAACTGGTCTCGCTCTCTCTTATGGCGCTTAGACTGACAGCTCTATTACCATTCGCGTGACAGTAGTAAACGTTTGATTGCGGAAACGCTTTAACTTAAGTTATTAAAGCAATTAATAACGTAACGAAGATTTTTTGACATATTCGAACTATATCTCACCTGTTTACGGTTTAATAATCCGGTAGAAAGCTTTCAATCCGGAGACATGAAAGAAGATGCACAGTGTTGCCACTATGCTGCAGTGTTTATAATAGACGACAGAGGACGCCACGGTTTGTTGTCGAATTATTCGAGTTACCGATAGATGGCGGTACAATGCGATAATTCAAACGAAGCGATATTATTATTATTTTTTTATATTCCATAACGTAATAACAAATAAACATTGAAAGACGAGAAAATTTATTAAAAATATTTTTTATTTATAATACTGGATATTTTTTAAAATTTTATTTTTACGCTTATCGAATGACACGTGTGGTTTCCGCGTGGTGTGTTTGTAAAATGTTATTAAATTTTAATTAAATTGATGTCACGACATACTTAGAAGCAAATAATATTTTTAATTAAAATTAACTAATTATTAAGTAAGCTCTCATAAGAAATTAATAATAATAAGCAAAAACACTCGTAAATAATTTTAATTAATAATGCAGAAACTACGTAATTATGAAATTTGACGTCACGTTTGAAATGCGGAGTTTATATTAGGTATAAATTACTTATATTTTTTAAAAACATTATTAAATGTAGAAAAAATATAATCCCGCTTCAAAATTAAAATTTAATATTTTTAATGACGAACTTTTATCTTTCGAGTGATTTTAAAAATGGAAGTTGTTATTCTATTTAAAGAGCATTATTTAAAAAATAAGTAAAATATTTTATTATTAATTGAAACGCTAGCATATTTTAAAATATTATAATTTTTCTTGCTTAAAATTTTAAAAATTATTCACGCGACTTTAAGATGATTTATTATTTTATTTTCTCTACCATGATCATACAAGTGAAGAAATCTCAACACGTCATTTTTTTTTAATTTTTCACTGAAATCATTTATAAAAGAGCACTTAACAAATTGAACATCCGCAAGGCTCTTTATATAATTTGTCACATGATTGATAACGCGCGACGAAAATTATTGGTAATCTCGACACCTTATACTTATCACTCGCCGTATTTATTAAAATATTTCGGGAAATTTAAAAAAAAAATAATAATAATAATCTTCGAAAATAAAGAATATTTTTAATAAATATAATTTCAGCCAGCAGATGCCGCTGACGTTAGTTGCTTATAAATTCAAACGAATTAGCATTTTTGCGTCTCGATTGATTTTCTTTGATGTCCGTAATGACGTAAACAGAATTTTTTTTATCGTTCGTAATTGCGTTCGGCATAAAGTGTGATTAGCGAATAACCCTTTTGCTCGTATTACTTTGTAATTAATGATAATTACTGAAAAATTAATCACGAAAACGGCGTTTTTAGCCTAATTTCACGAATCGTTATTGATATTTTAGGACTACGTCATTATTTAGGCCACTGAGTAAAAGGGTACATTCAGGGGGATTTCCGAACTCGTCAGCAGTTCGATATATCGACTCGAAGCTGGACTTAAAAACTAAGGATTAAATTCGCCATTAAAATTCGACACGGATATTTTTTATGTTAACGAAAAATTAAATCGCGAATTAATCCGTCTCAGGAAGCAGCTATTCGTTTAATAAATTTTGAAACGAATCAATGAACATCGAAAACGTATCCATTGTTTGAAAACTTTGCACTCAGGCGTTGCACCTGTCGCGCATGCGCTGTCGTTTAAATGCCGCTAGGTATGTCGCTACGTTTCCAGGTGTGGCCACCGGTCAAAATTTTACGTTTTTTGAGGGCAGGTTAGGACTTTTTTCGTTTTAAACATGGCCAGGAAGTTTTCTGAGATTAGAATTGGAGCGTATGTTATTGCTACGATCTGTCTAGTTTTGATATTTTTGGCCTTTACTACGCCAAACTGGTTGGCGTCGGATCGTAGGGCCTACGGTGCAGAGTTCGTTAAATTAGGCCTGTGGGAGACTTGCTTTCGTAGTTATGCCAGCAGTGAAGATCTGAATAAGTCAAAATACTACGTGGGATGTCGATGGATACTGGCTGACGAATATCAGAAGCTCAGAAAGGAACTAGAGCCACCATTTTTTGTAGCTGTGCAAGTTTTCTTCACTTTCGGTTTTGTGGCTACTGTCACGGGTTCTACCCTGATTCTAGTCCTTCATCTATGTTTGGATCGTCGCAAAGAGAAATTGATTTTATCTGTGGTGGGACTGCTGATGATGATATCTGCCCTCTGTTGCACAATCTCTGTAATCATCTTTGGATCTATGGGAAACAGAGAAGGATGGATGCCTGATCCACTTCACAACTTCCTTTCTTGGTCCTTTGGATTGGGTGTAGTGGGAGCATTCTTTCAATATGTAGCTGCTATCCTGTTCTATTCAGAGTGGCGACTAGTGAAGAAGAAAGAAAGGCGAGAGGACTACGATCGCCCATACATCTTCACTCCGACTGGAGTCAAGGATGCAAATTGTTGATCTGACAGTGAAGAATCTCCGTCCACTGTAGAATCTCTTAGATATAGAATATTTTATTGTTAAAAGATAACTACTTATCTATAAATAGATTTATGTTTTAAGATACTTTTTAAAGTACAACATTCAAATATACAGATGAAAGAAATCTGTGATGGATAATTGTTTATCTGTTACATATTTCTCATCAGTTCAAGACAGGGAACAACAAAAGATTTTATATACAGTATACATTATTATTTTTCTCTCTTTGTTATTTTATCTAGAATAAGACAGTTTTATTATGAGAGCAAAAACATAAATCATTATATTGATCCATCCAAGATCATTTTATATAAGATTTCATCTTGATTATATTTTAATGTAAAAATAATCATATCATATAATTAAATATATATGAAAAATATAACTGATTCTTTTAATAAAAATTATACAGTATTTGTTAACAATTTAATTAAAATTTTAGTATTACACTTAATTGTAAAAGTTAAGAATCTTTCACTCATCACTAGTTTTAAATTATTATTATTATTATTATGCACTCAAATTTTATTAAGTTTATAATCAAATTAATCTGTTCAAAGATTTCTAATAAATAAATTTTCATAAACATTTTAAGTGCTATGTAGATACAGCTAAGATATCGGTAAATACAAATTTATAAGCGTAACCAGTTTTAGATTCGATATAAATTTTTTATTTAAGATAAAATTTATACTTTAGAAAGTTTTAAAGAATATTTGAAAGATGTTTACTGAATATTCTTAACATTACAATATCTGATATTTGTTTAAAATCCATAAATAAACAGTAATGATAAAATCGATTCAAAAAATAATTGTACATACATTCGAATTATATATTAATTATCGGTTTTAATTGCACAAAAACTAGCCATTCATGAAAGATATTTATTAACAGATTATTTCTGTATACAAAAATTTTAAATTTGCTATTAATATGTTTTTTTGCATAAATATACAACATTAACCCAATTTTGTAATAGTAGTTGAAAGAACGAGTTTTGTTTGTGAACTGCTACTTGGAAATTCTTTTTTTTCAGTTTTTGTGTGACGAAAGTTTGGAAGGGTGATCACATAGATGTTTGAAATAACATTTTCTTGTAACACAATGTTCATTCTCAAAACAGATTAAAAAACAAAAAGATGAGAACATTAATAATCTGATGTATAATTCAACTGAGATCAATGTTGAGAAACAACTAATGTCCTTTCTTTTTTTGTAGAACCATCTCCCTTATATTATTTTCACTCTCCTTTAAACTTCTCTCCAAATAAACTTTGTTATTCTAAACAAGATATAAAAAAAATTAATTATAAACATTGTTATATATAAAAAAACACTTAAAATTAGTTTAAATCTTGATTTTAATTACTACATATAAATTATTAGCAAAATAGATGATGCGATATATATGATATGATACACCCTCGCATAAAAAATAAACACCAGAAAAAACTTAATCTTGACCTTTTCAAGTTAACAATTGTATTCTCAATAGAAACCTGATATGATACACCCTCACATAAAGAATAAAAACCAGAAAAAACTTAATCTTGACCTTTTCAAGTTAACAATTGTATTCTCAATAGAAACCTGTTTATGAGAATCTAAGTATAACAAGTTTCAATTTTAGATTTTCATCCATTGCTTCCCGATATACAGTTAAAACAAAAACTAAACTCTTACGGGAAAACTGCTTATTCAATAAATTTGGTATCCTCCTTTTTTATCTGAGAAAGAGCATTTATAAATAATGTTTTTAAACAGTAATTCTATAATTCTTACATTTGAAAAATTTTTAAATATTTTATATTGTCACAAAATATTTAATTATATATATTTTTAATTAGGTAAATTAAAAAATAGTATAAAAAGCAAAAGTTACATTCTATTGTTTTATTTTGATCTTTTCTTTATTATTATTATTTTCAGGAGACCAAATTTTGCAATTCTGAGAAACCTGTTCAACAATTTTTTTTGTTCTACTTCAATTATTTCAGAAAAACATAACTCTGGAAAATGGGAGATTTGCTAATGTTCAAAAATTACGCTACCTTTAAATGATAAATTCTTTTTTCTAGCACTCAGGTAGGATATAAATATCTTTATTACAGTTATTGTACAGTCACAGAAATGTTTTCGGTCTATCTGACCCTCATCAGTTGTATCTATACTATATACATATATTATGTAGACCTGATACAGCTGATGAGGGTCGAATAGACCGAAAACGTTACTGTGACTGTACAATAACTGTAATAAAGATGTTTATATCCTATCTAAGTGCTAGAAAAAAGAATTTAATGGGAGATTTCCTACTCATATAAAATAATGTTACATAATTATACAATCTTACTTATAATCCAGCACAAAATGCAGTTGAGTAAATGGTACATAGAATAACATTAACTATGAGCAAACGTTTTCGGTACTACTATACCCTCTAGGCTCAGAATCTAAGCAGAATTCTCGAACGTTAACAGCTAAATTTGAAGTTTCCAGAGTTCCAAGCATCAATTTAAAACAATTCTTTTAAACTGATGCTTGGAACTCTGGAAACTTCAAATTTAGCTGTTAACGTTTGAGAATTCTGTTTAGATTCTGAGCCGGAAGAGGGTATAGTAGTACCGAAAACGTTTGCTCGTAGTTAATGTTATTCTATGTACCATTTACTCAACTGCATTTTGTGCTGGATTATAAGTAGTTTATAGAGTTTAAGCAGGTTAGTAAGTAATGAAATTATACAATCTGTTGATCAAGAAGTGTTTATACCATTTCACTAAAAGAGCTGTCAATTAAAATTATCAAAAAATGTATATTTGGCTATTGTAGCCATTGAAAGCAACATCAACCAAAATGATATTTTAAAAGGATACATCTTTTATATAATGTTTTTCACCCTTCAGAGAACAGTAAACTTCCAGTAATGTCACAATCCAAGGTTCAACTGCCATTTTGAAGGCTATCAAATAACAATTGAATCTATAATGTTTTTCACCCTTCAGAGAACAGTAATGTCACAATCCAAGGTTCAACTGCCATTTTGAAGGCTATCAAATAACAATTGAATCTTGGATAAATAACTTCAATTATTTTAGCTATCCATTTAAAATAATATCTTTTAAATCGATGCTTCTCAAAGTAATATTCTGTGGACTGATGCAAACTGCCAGCCATCAATTGTTGGTTCACAGTGAGTTTGCCATAAAAAATATACCAGAGCACATCATCAAATAGACTATGTTCCAACCAAAGTCTATACAATAATAAACATTTTAAGTATGGTGATGTAATTTTATATAGAGTAAGGAAAACCTTGTTGCATCTGGATAGCCTTATTTCATAAGGCAAGTTGTCATACATCAGTCCTGGCAGAGTGAAAAAAAAATTATTGTCTGCTACTTTAGTTTGAGAAGTGCTGTTCTAAACTGAATAAAGCTGCACATATCACAATGCATAAAAGTCATACATATATGTAAGTTTATTCAATTTCAAACAAAAAATAATAATTTTTTTTTTGAAATATGAAAAGAGCCATTTTCAGCAAGGTTAAATTATTATTATAATGATATTTGACATTATTTCTATTATTAGTAATTAGTATACAATAACTTTATTGTTAATAGTCACAACAATTATGGCAATATAATATAAATTGCTCAAATGCATCAAATTATAACAATTATTTTATATTTTCTGCCTACCATGAACAGTAGTGCTATGGAATATTAAAGCATATTTTATTCCTGGCAAACTTGCCACTTAGTATATACACCTAGCTCTCGATTAGCACAGAACTTAATTTACACGGTTTCGCTTTTACATGGTTTTTAAATGAAAACAAAAAAATTTTTTTTAAATAAATTATGGCAATATAATATAAATTGCTCAAATGCATCAAATTATAACAATTATTTTATATTTTCTGCCTACCATGAACAGTAGTGCTATGGAATATTAAAGCATATTTTATTCCTGGCAAACTTGCCACTTAGTATATACACCTAGCTCTCAATTAGCACCAAACTTAATTTACACGGTTTTTAAATGAAAACAAAAAAATTTTTTTTTGTTTTATTTTGATTGTTTTCCATTATGCCATTTATAAATTAAAATAGTATCATATTGACACGTTTTGTGGGTTTACGAGTTCGTAGAAATTAATAAAGAGTGAATGCAAGGAAAACCTTGTTGCATCTGGATAGCCTTGTTTCATAAGGCAAGTTGTCATACATCAGTCCTGGCAGAGTTAAAAAAAAATTATTTTCTGCTACTTTAGTTTGAGAGTTGCTGTTCTAAACTGAATAAAGCTGCACATATCACAATGCATAAAAGTCGTACATATATGTAAGTTTATTCAGTTAAGTTTTATTCAAACAAAAAATAATAATTTTTTTTTTGAAATATGAAAAGAGCCATTTTCAGCAAGGTTAAATTATTATTATAATGATATTTGACATTATTTCTATTATTAGTAATTAGTATACAATAACTTTATTGTTAATAGTCACAACAATTAAGAAACAAGCATATCAAATGCTTATTTCTAACGAGGATACGATACAGTTTCTTCCTACATGCGGTATACCTTTTCATTGAGGAACAAACAACTGAAATCCGGGACAGTCCCGCATAAATCCAGGACATCTGGTCACTTTATATTAGAAAAAATTTCCCTCTTTAGCCATTTGTAATTTCGATTATATTCTCATTATTGTAAATTTACTATCAGAATCAATTAAATCAATTATTCTCTTATAACAATTGGCAATATTCAGAATGATTTGGATTAATATTATATCTACATAGTATTGTAATATTAAATTTCAATTATACTTTGTTATTATTGCATTCGATTATTAATAATATATATTTGCATATTCAAATTACTAATTATCTTCTTTAAAATGATTATAATTTTTGGTAAAAATTAATTAATATAAATCTATTCTAATTCAGTTTAGAATGCAAATACAAGTTCAAATCAAAAATTTGATTTTTTAAATTTGAAGCATTATTTTATTGTGAATTAAAATTACATAATCTTTAAAGATAATCATTTTACATTAAAGTACTGTATAATATTTTGAAGAATTTTAACTATTTAATTGTTAATATTTTTGTAAAGTTTTTGAATAAATACAATATTTCAAAATGTAACTGAAATTCAGATTATATGAATTTACTTATTCATCTAAATATATATTATTATATAGTGTTTTTATACTTGTATAAAGATTAAGATAAATTTAATACAATATTTCAATACATTAACATGAATGCTTCTAAAATACATTTCTGGATATTGTTTCAATTGCTCAATAAAAGTTAAAAATTTTATAAATAATAATTATATCAATTATAAAAGTACATATTTCTGATGAAATGCTTAAATCACTTCTGATTTTATAAAATAAAAATACCATAGAAAGACATGTTAAATTTGGTCTTGTAATTTTATGTTCCCATTAATATCACTGACATTGTTAATGTCTTTACATTGTATATTTTTATAAAAATGTTGTTTCTATATTAATACAATATATTCATTTATATATTTTTATAAATGAATGCTGTATTTTATTTATTATATACATTTTTGTTATTTAAATTCAATGATTTAGTACATACATTTGAAATTTAATATTTCATACAAATTAAATTTTTGTGACTTATAATAATACTAAATACATTGTTTTAAATTTTTGCAACACTCATTTTGAAATGTGTGTGAAATTTTTTTGAAAGTATATAGTTTTGCATTTTAATTATTATTGAACAATGTTAATGCATACTAAAAGAGAAATTTGGCACCTGATGGAATGTTTGTAAATACAACATGTATATTTAAAATAATAAATTAAATTTACTGTAATATACATTTTATACATTATTATTCACATTACATATTTAAAAAGTATATTGTATCTGATCTAAAATATAGCAAATATGCATAAGTATGAGCATTTTTATTGTAATAAAAGGATTTTTCACAAGTTTATTATTGCATTTTCATTTTATTCATAATATGCATAGATGAAATTTACTACTTCAAACAACATTAACTTTATTTCTTTTTTATATTTTTAATATTCCATACTTTAGTAAGTTTAATAGCAAAATATATAGAAAACATATGTATTTGAAATGCTATTGTAATAAATATATACCAAACAACAGCTACAGGATAGCCAAACCATTTATCTACTTCAAAAGCATTTCTGTTTAAAGCAATGTTTATGACATCTTCTAAAAAGTAAATTGCTGCCCAAGATATTGGAAATAAGCCAAACAGAAATGTACCAGTAACATAGATTTGCATAAGTGTTGCACGGTTTTTTCTAGCACCAGAAAGTCCAATAAAAGCAAATAATAAGCTAACAGTCCATATCCATTCCCACAAATAAGGTTTTGGAATCTTCATATTTTTTAATTCTTGAATTGTAACTGCAAATTGATTTAGTATATTTTCAGATAACTTCAAAGCCATGAGAAGAAAAAGCAGAAAATGCAAAAAAATAGCCATCCGAAGACGAGTCTTGTATAGAGAGCTGAAAAAATTTAGTATAAATTAGATAAGTTTACTGCAATTTATATCATTTCAGTAGACAGTCCTTGACTTTTGACAGGGTTTGGTTTGAACTCTGCTATCATAAGTCAGAGTGATTGTAAATTGAAAACATTCAAAATTTATGGATTACCCACTATGGATATTTATTATTACACTCTATCATAATAAACTTAATGAACATAAAAGTATAACAATTAGACACAAAAAGGATGCTTTTTTTTATATCAAATCATTGGTGAGGAACTTGAATTCTTTGTCAATTGCATTGACTAATCACAGAATTTGTTGAAGACATTGCTGTCATACTTATGAATGGTTTTAAGTTGAAGACTACCTGTATATATATAACTTGCATACTTATTAATCATATGCAGAATTTGAACTGACTAATCACAGAATTTGTTGAAGACTACCTGTATATATATAACTTGCATACTTATTAATCATATGCAGAATTTGAAAACAATTAAAATTAATTCATACATATATGAAACAAAATATATATCAATACTATAAGAAAAAATTTTATAAATACTTAGCATGCTAAAATTGAGTTTTTCATAATAATTAAGCAAACTATATATTGCAGATGCTCCTCTACTTATGATCATTCAACTTATGATAATCCAATCTTACCAGTGCATTTTATGATATTCCAAACTTGGCTATTTTTCATAAAATATTGGCTAAAATACTTTTCTGTTTTATTTAAAATTTACAGTTAGCTGATGACTGCATGGTAAAGCAATCAATTACCATCTTAGAGGATCCAGTTCAATTCCAAATGATTTTATATTTGGAGAATCCAGTCTTCCATTGTCTACTATTATTACTGTTGTTCATTTTTGACTTATGATTTTTTCGACTTATGATGGGGTTATCAAAACATAACTCCATCATAATTAGAGGAACACCTATATTTGACTGCAAATTAAATATATTAAATTTTATTTTGCAAAATATACAGCTATATTTTAAGAAAACATTTTATACAAAGAGTAAAAATAATCAATTAACCCTTAAGTGAAAATAACTTAAGAATAACTGCAATAATTTCATCATTATAATTTAAAGTAAGATGTCACTACCTATTATTATTTAATGATGATTACAATTATAAATAATTATTTGAAATAAAAATTTATATGGTCAGAATCAAACTGGATTTTTTGGATCATATCCAAACATCTTATCAGTTAGACAACTAAATGAATTTCCATTTTGAATACATTACAGTCATGTCCTGAGTTTTGTCTCCTCAACTTATAGTGTTTCAGACTTACATTTTGAATTGCCATCATGCCCCAAAGTTTCAATGCTTAATTTGGAGTTTTGGCTCTTCAGCAGCAAATATTTGAAAAAAAAAACTTACTTTTTTCAAAATAAAGCTTGCTTTCTTTGTTATAAATGCTTCATTTATATTATTTATGTATATACATGATAATTGCAGTTCATTATATGCATAAATAAATGAATAAAGACAGTGCTTTGACTTATGAACATTTTTTGAGTCATGGCATCAGTCTAGAATTTAAAGCGATATAACTCTGGGGTA
Source organism: Olivierus martensii (assembly GCA_000484575.1). NCBI lineage: Eukaryota > Metazoa > Arthropoda > Arachnida > Scorpiones > Buthidae > Olivierus > Olivierus martensii. Next base: position 41,167 of record AYEL01085831.1, read on the forward strand.
TGCCTGTATATATTAATCATAGTATAATGAATCAACTAAACTCATGTTTAGTTGATTCGTTATACTATGCAGTCAACTAAACCTATGTTTAAGTTAAATTCCTAATATTCTGAGACTCCCCTTCTACATAAAAGTTTTTCTTCAATTTTATGTAAAATAAAAGAAAAAAGAATTACTTTACACTGATACTTTGTTAAACATATTCTTTAATTTCAAAATAAATTTTCAAATACAGTAATTGGATATAAATGTTCTTAGATGTAGATATATATCCATAAAGATTTTATATTTTATAAATGAAGTCTCTATGACTAAAAATATTTTTTTATTCATAGAAATGTAACATTCAATTATTTTTATAGCATATCATCATAATTTGCATGACTATCTCTCCCATAAGCCATTTATTACCACAAATCTACTGTACCTTCTCTCCTTAAAGTATGACACTTTTACAGATCTCCCTTACTCATGTATATCCTAAAAATTCATAGTATTTTTAGAGAAAAATATATTTTATTCATTAATATTTTGAATTACATTATTTGCTATATTCAACTAACATTTCTAATTGAGAAAAATATACTTGGAAGGTAGCAGATTTTTCTGGTATAACTCTCAGATGAAGATGGAGAATAGTATAGCTAAAAAGATTATTGAACAAAATATGTTTTTTTGTCTAAAAGTGTTATAAATTTTTAAGGATTAGTGTAATATTGATTAATTAAATAATGAAAAATTATGACTGGGGTTCTCTATACAATGTTTTTAAATTCTCAAAAATTTTTCTTCACATATGTGAAGAAAAATTTTTGAGAATTTCTGTTATAATTTATATCAGTATTTTTAAACTGGTGATCTGCAGAATACTAATGTTCAATAAGCATAGTTAAGTATCATCATAAATACCTCTCCAAAATTTAGCTTTTACAATTGACATATATATATATATATATATTAAAAAATATTTTTTAAAATAAATATTTTAAAATTAAATATTAAAAAAATTTTAATTTTTTTTATTATATATATATACAGGGTGTAAATTATCTCCTTCAAAAAACTATACTATGACATAGACAAAATTCAGGCGATTAAAATGATATAAGACACTTTGGGTCGCAAATCGCAAGCCCGGGCAGGGTGGAGAAGAGCTGCAACTTCATTGCAGAAAAACTGAGCCATTGACTGTTGATTAATTTAGTTTAACCAGTTCGACAAGGTACACTGTTCTTATGGATCAGTTTGACAACAACGAGTTAGCCAACATATACATGTGTTTTGGCAAAGCTCAAGGTAATGCACTGGCAGCAAAATGACTATATCAAGAGCATTACCCTCAGCGAGTACTGCCTACTTACGAAACTTTCAGCTTAGGTTGAGGTTCAATTTACGGCGTTGCTTGCGATTTGTGACCCCAAGTGTCTTATATCACTTTAATCACCTGAATTTTGTCTACGTCGTAGTGTAGTTTTTTTGAAGGAGATAATTTACACCCTGTATATATATACATGTGTATACTATATTTAATTATATGCATGTGTGCACTGTGCATGCATATTTGTGTGTTGCATCATTGTTTTAAAATAAGAAGAGATATAAGAACTGGCTATAAAAGACAAAAAACATGAATGCCATAATATAAATAATGAAAATTTATTATCTACCTCTTTTTATGATAAATTAATAAATTTAAAATGTGTTAAGAGTTGTGTATCATCATCATTAAAAGTGCCTTTAAAGTTATTAATTTAATAATAAATTGTATTAAGTATTAATTGTGAAATATTACTATATTTACTCACATAGTTTCCCCCTTTTCATATTTTTGAATCAGAAATATGAAGGAAAATTATGAAAGTTTTACTATAAAAATACAGGGTAAATACAATAGGATAAATACAGGGTTCCCACGTTTCTATGGACTAGGCATTTTTATTGAAAACTATTGGATATATGTGAAAACTATAAAAAACATGTCCTGTTACATTTTCCTTCCAGAATTACAATCCGTCATTAAGATTTTTTTCTGTGCATCCTCTTGTGCAGCACATGTTTCAACTTTGTTTTCTCAAATGGAAGTGTATTATTTTTCTAACTGAATTTGATTCCATCAATTTTTTGTGCAATTTTCATGATAAAATTATTTTTGTACAACTGATATTTTGGGAGATATTTAATAATACAGGAAGTATTCTAAAATCATTCATTAAATATCAAATTATGCCTATTGCCAGTTCTAATGTTTTTGTAAATTTCTTCATTTTCTCTCAGTAATACCATTTTTAACACCCTCTTCTTTAGATAAATTATTCTTAATAATTATTCAAAATGTGATTAAGTTTATACAGTATGTCCTATAAAAGTAAAATTATATCTTGACATGAATTTTACTTTTATGTATCTACATCTTTTTCAATCTTACAGAAAACCCGAGAAAAACTTTTAATTTTTTTTGAGTAGCTTTTCAATCTGTGATTATTAAGCAGCGGTGCATTCAAGTGCCCATCATAATATTAACATTGAATATTTTAAATAGAAGAACTGAAAATATCACTCTCTCTCTTGGCACTAACATTTAGAATGTGAAATTTATAGTCCTCAACATGAAAAATTTCAACAATAAGTTATAACAATTTCTATAGGAATGATTTAAAGTTGAGATCTATGATTTTTATTAGAAATTTATGTAATAGTATTGTATACGAAACTACAGTTAAATATAAATGATATATTATATAGTTTCACATATTATAAATAATTCGTTTATTCCTAAGTTCAGTGGATGGCAATATGAAAGCCAGTAGACAGATCCTTAGTTCAGTGTAACATATTATCCTAATATGAAAAAGAATTTTAAATGGATTCTCCAATAATCTTATACCTCAAAACATTTTATGAAGTAGGGAATTATACTCAAACCTTATTAAATTTTCGACATTACTGGATAAAATATGTAGACAATTGAGAAAAATTCTTGGTCCTTAGAAATGTGGGCATCAAATTATGCCTTTCTGAATAGTTCCTTTATTCCTAAATATTTTCAAAAATATTGGTGGTAGGAAAATAATTCTACCATGAAAATTGCACAAAAAATTGGAGGAATCAGATTCCATTAGAAAAATAATACACTTCCATTTGAGAAAAAAGTTAAAACATACATAGTGCAAGAGGATATGTAGATAAAAATCTTAATGATGGCTTGTAATTTGGAAGAAAAATGTAACAGGACACGTGTTTTATAGTTTTCACATATACCTGGTAGTTTTTGAGAAAAATGCCTGGTCTACAGAAATGTGGGCACCCTGTATATGACGATTAAAAAAAATCAAAATATAAGTCATTTGATATTCAAAATTCAAAACATATGTATGCTATTTGAAAATGAATCTTCAGCAGGCTCATAAATAAAACTTAGTTGCTATGATAACTCAATGTTTATGCAGGCTTGATCAGTAACTAATTGGCTATTCCATGCAACCTGTTAAACCATTTCATCTAGTACTTTTCCTGTAGCTAGCAAATAAATATAGCTGCTACTATTGAAGATCCTGCAAAATGCAAAATTTGTACTGCTATTCGATTTTGCAATTCGAAAGACACAGTGTGGCAGAAATTTATTGCAGGACATGTAAGTTGTATGGGCAAAACTTCATTAGTGGAAAGTTGTGTAAAGGAATTGTCCTTCTTCATAACAGTACATGCCCACACAAAAGGACAACTCAAGCAATTCTAATGGAAGTTGTTCAATTACATCTGTTTGCAAAGATTAAAAATGTGGTTGGACACACTGTTTTGAAGTCAAGAAGGAGTTGAGGAGTGGCATAAGGAGTTGGCTGAACTCCCAGGTGGTAACTGTATGTGATGAAGGCATATAAAAGCTTAATGTAATGCTATGATAGGGAGAAAAATTCAACTTCGTAATATCTTCAAAATGATCTCTGAAAGAAAAGCACTCGAAAGCAGTTTCATAAAAATAAAAATTTTTTTAATTGAAAAACTTTAGAACGTTTCAGTCAAACTATTGATCATCTTCAGCTATTATACAGAATACAGAGGTATAAACATAAAAAATATTCTAAGCACATGAAAATTTTAAAAAATTCAGTTAATACCATTCAAATTACAACCGTGTTTCTCCCTAAGCCTTATTCAGATGCTAAACTTAAAATAGTAAAAAGTTTAGCCAAATCAAGAAAAATCAAGTTTGTGGCCCAAAGACAGCTTACTACTTTCAACTGTCTTTGCAATGAAAAAAACAAACTCCTAGAACCCGATAGATCAGGTGTCTATGTCATTTTTATTATTTAATGTAGATCTTAATAGACAAGACGAATACATCAACCAACCCAAAAGGAATCTAAAAGATAGGTTGGCTGAGCACAAATGAGATTTGAAATCAGGTGAACTAAAAACTGTGCTAGCTAGAAGAGCTTAGGAGAATAACATACGTAAAGGAAGGAATAAGGCAAAGATCATACAACTCTGTGATATCCTACAGGAAAGGATGAATGCAGAAGCATTACATCTAAAAAAGTCCTATTCAAAAAATGTTATCAATGACCATCTAGGAGAGAATGTCTCATCCACTTGGAAATATGGAATAATTAAAAATATTTAAAATTTTTATCTTTAATATTACTAGATTTTCTATAATTGATGGCTAAAATAATCACCTGTTACCATAGAAGCACACATTTTCTGATATTTAAAAAAGAAAAATTTTTTAAATTTTTGTATTCTTAGAATATATTTTATATGTTTATTCCTCTGTATTCTGTATAATAGCTGAAGATGGTCACTAGTTTGACCAAAACATTCTAAAGTTTTTATATAAAAAAATTTTTATTTTTATGAAAACGCTTTCAAGTGCTATGACATGTGCCAAATTTTAAGTGATGAATATGTTTAGTAGTAGTGTAGATATGTAATATATATATCGGAAGAGCGTGGATATAGAACAGGCTTAACTTACATGTAAATTCAAAATCCTGTATATATATATATATATATAATTTTTCCTCTTCTTTGTTTTACCAGTCACCAGAGGTTGACTTCTGGACAATCTTCATAAGTCAAAAGTTGTTTCTTTAGCAAAAGTCCTGCAATTTTGGAATAGAAAACTAACCCGTAATGATTTATATTTACAATAGATATTTTTGCTGGATCATATAAGCTTTACATATATAAAATGCAATTTTAAATTCTGATATTTCCAAAAACATTTTATTACTGTTTTAAATAATTACAGTAAAAATATTGTTTTTTCCTGAATGATAATGCATTATTCATATATAACACAACATACAGCATAAAATTTTCATTTTTTATAAAATGTTATATAACTTATCTAAACATTGTGTTTTAATACTTTGAATGTATATAAAATTAATATTTTAGTGTTTTTTTTATTCCTTATAAATGTACCAATCTTAACATAGACTATAATGTAACTGATACATACTTAGCTATCTTCAATAAATTAATTCTTATTAATTTTATGTGATACTCAGCAGTTTGATTAATTAGCAAATATTCCACATTATTTTGCACTCATTGGGGGGACTAGATTTGCACTTTCAGTAATTATATTTTTTATTGGATTGTCACAATAAAATTTTCTTTTTGGTTTGACTTTATCTTTTAAATATAATAGGTCCCTGATTTACACAATTTCATTTTAATTGGTTTGAGATATGCAAATATGTAAATCTCTCTATCTTTGACAAAAATAAAGATAGTTAACTATTTTTGTTAACTTTCATTTACTTTCCATAAAATGCAAATGAAAAATTCATTAAGCAAATTATTTTTTGCAAAAATATTATTTAAAGCCTTAAATTTTCTTTTATATGATTAAAATAGGCTCATAAATTTCATTTGACCATTTTATTTGCTAATACATCCATTGATGTACTGGTATATCAAATTTAAGAGTTGTTAGATTTATGTGGAAATTTTTTAGATGAATTAATCACCTAAGTTGGGCACCTACTATAAATTTTCAATATCATCTTTGCAGAAGCTCAAAACATACTTCATGCAGAGTTCCTAAGAAATATTTAAATTCTTTTCATATTTCCTAGTAACCATATTCATTAATAAAAATTTAAGATTAAAAAATCTTAATTTAACTCAATTGGTAGTCTAACTGGTTAAAGCGTTGGGATGGTAACTTGAAGATCCTGGTTCACTTCCAGGCCAAGGCAAATTTTTAATTTTAGAAAATTAGTAAAAATTATAGTTTAATTATTAAATAACAGATAGTACCATCTTAGCCTAAATTTAAATAATCTAAACATAAATTTTAATAATCTGAACATTAATTAAGCATGTTAAGCAAGTATAGGAATTATATTATAAAGGCTTAGATAGTTCCAGACCAAGAATAACTATGCCTGATTTGTGAAGAATCAAATATTTTCCAAATGTTTCATTAAAAAAGTATTATTTTATAGCAATTTAAATTATGTTTTAATTAATTTAAATATAACAGCACTGTACACAAAATATTGAAGTATATAGATTCTTAAATTTCTCTTACAAGTTATTAGTGTTTCCATTGCTTAAAGTACCAAATTAAAGTCAGTTGTTAAGATTAGGCACTTCTACTGATAAATTAAAATTTATAGTAAACATGAAAGATATAGAAGTATATTGTATTCAAGAAGATTATATCTGAGAGAAATTATGCTATTAGAGAAAAATTATTGTATATAAAATAATAAGTTCTAATGATGTCATCAGAGAAAGCTGATTGTTACTAATAGAAATCAGACTGAAAATGAGAATGATTCAAAAGTAGATCAATCAGTTTTCTCTGATTGTTTCAATAATGTCATATCAAATACTATTATTATTATTCTTGCTGGTCAAGTTAAAACTGATTATATATCAATTGGAAACTGAATTGTGTATACATACTGTCCTGTAAATATTATAATCAAAAGAATGTGAGTGAACAATTATATGCTGCAAAAAGAAACAATCTACAATATATACTTTATCATAGATAAGAACTTCATGATATATTCACAATTTATTTTGGTGGTAATATCATCCACCTATAAAATTTCTGTCTACTTGGATTGGTGACATTAAATCTGCATACATATATTTCTAGTTTATTTGAAAATGTCTCAAAAGTTATGCCGACTACAGACTTGTAATTTGAAACAGAAGTTAAATCAATAAATAAATTAATTTTTAAATCAATAATTTTTTTCAATATTTTTATAATAATTGAAGAAAATTTTAAGGATTTTTTCAAATAACTTGGGAAGAAATTATTTCAAATTTTCAAATAATATGAATTTCAAAATGACAGTTCCAAATATATCTCTACCAAAAGCAAATTTTTTTCTATTCTCAGAACAAATCTACTAAAAAAATATCTTCTTAGATCTTCTGTAAATGGCAAAAATCTTTCAAATTTTAGCAAAAAAAATTTGATAATGCCTTAACTGTTTGTATGAATCTTTAGCATAAAAGATTGCCAATTATACTTTTAATCAGAGATTTAAATGATAGCTAATCTTTAATAAATGAATCATTACTTTAGCAATTCAGCTGAAGTGATAAGTTTTGCTGAATTAAAGGACAACCAGAACAAAATACTTTTCTACTTTGTTTAATATTGAGAAGTGAAAAATTCATTTTTTGCAGTGGAATATATTCACAATAAGTCTTCATGGTATTACTGTTTTCATTATTTTATTTATGGTTTATTTATTTTGTAAATAAAAAATTTGCATTAATAAATACAAATTGAATATATGATACTAATTTATTTAATTTTTGGGTTTCTTGTAAGAAATTATAAACTGTATATTATGTAAATAAAAACTAAAGTACCTTTCATAGTAATGCGAAGCTATTTTTTGCCTATGGCGAAAATCATTTCCATCAGTACCAGCAACCCATTTACCATCTCTTGATGCCATTTTCGAAAAATCTATACAAATAATAAAATTAATAAATTTATTCTTCTTTTTGATATCGAACGCCATTCTCTACTCATCATGCAGCGTATAATCAATGAAATAATCTAACCAAGTAAATTTTTTTTGTGGAAACTACTTATAACACATTGAATCAAAGTATACCTGCCTGAATTAGTTCAATACAGATGTTATGTAAAACAGCTATTCAAGATTGTGTAATATTGTGATTTCGATTATTTGAATCGTACTAGAAAATCTTCGTGTGTATATGGAAATAAGTCTTAGGCTATACGCGAAAATCTCAGCTGCACATTTTTTCAAAACTAGCTCGTGACAACGTGTATAGGGTTATATGATCGATACTGCCACCTGTTTAAAATGATTTCTATCAAATCATGAGTTATTACGCATTGAAGAGATTGATTGCAAAGAAGAGAACTATGGCAATCAATTTTGTACATTTTTTTAAAAAACAAAATGTCTATCTGTTACATTATATGTACAATAAATAAATAATAATCTACATTAATTTTTTATATAATTTTTTTGCATATTTTATACACCTTTCCAATCAAGGAGATTACAAAGGGGACGGGGCCAGTTCCAACCACGGGTTGCACCCACACCGGTGGAGGGGGGCCGGATGGTGAAGGACGGGTATCATCGGGCCGGGCCCAGTACCCCGAAAAATCCGGGGCGCGAACCTAGGTTCTCCTGCGGGGCACACCGACAGCGTAACTACTCGGCCATCCGGCCCACAGACTTCCATGAATGATATTTTAAAAAACTGACGCTTCGAATCGAAACCGGGTTCTCTGGACGAAAGCCGAAGTGTTTCCATGCGACCAATCTGGCCTTATGTTAAGTTCTTGAATACAGCCAACGAATGGCTCCCGTTACTTTCATCAAAAATGATGCAAAATTGACGTCATAATCATGTTGCTTTCCATTGCGAATCATGGTTATGACTTCAATTCGATAGCATTTTTGACGAAAACAGCGCACGACATACTTTATACGCTATACACGAGAACTTAAATATGAGTTATAAAAAGAGCGCAACGGGACCGCTTAATTTATTTTCATTCGCATTTATGCTGTATCTGATATTTAAATACCTACAAAAATATTAAACTATGTACAGTCATACATATCCATATATTTTTAATAAACATAGAAAGGTCCAATAAATTTTTCGGAGAATGAGGCTAAAATGGATAATATAAATCAGTGGTTCTTAACCTTTTTGAAGTCACGAAACACTTTTGAGTGTAAAGAAAATTTGCGGAACACTATATCACTAAGATCATAAAACAAACAACAAAAATATGCATGAACATGTATTTTAATAAAATTTACATTACATATTAAATAACAGTAAGAAAAATTATTAAAAAAACATATATTCTTAAGAACTGTATCTAACTCTTTTAGATAAATGGAACATTTTTAAATCAAATTTAATGCGATGCCTGAGCTAATTGTCTTTTGCAGATTTGAGCAATGTCAGATCTAATGTGTGATAAAGCTATCCTCATTTCTTTATCAATATTCCTAAATCTTTCGCATTTTTTAGTTTTTATGTTCATTAACAATATCTTGAAAACTAAAAATATTAGACATAAATCGTAAGCGATAAAACTGTTGCCCTTTGAGAACTCTGTAAGGATGTATATTTCAAATCAGGTTTTTAGTTTTCGAAAAATATACATTACAAATTTATATTGTGAGTCGACTGCTGGTATGATGCTATTCATAGATCTATTTTTGGATCCATGGAGCCACCGTCGATTCCAAAATAAAAGCACTTTTTATTGAATTCTATATGATATATTTATTGGCCATCTACTCCAGTCATACGACAATACACGTCACGGCATTGAAGAAATACCCAATCAATGGAAATACGTCTATCAAGCAGATTCTGAATGGACAGTGTTATAAGTCGGAATCGGAGGACAAGGTATAGGCCAAATCCTCCAAAAAGAAGAAGTTCTATACGATTTAATATAATATTGTGCTTGACATTCGTTCATTTAATATTATTTTAAATGTTAAATAATTCAAATCATTCTATAGTATTTTAATATTTATATGAACATTATGGTCACGTGATAATTGATAATTTTATCAAATAAAAATGTGAAGGAAAAGTTATCATGAGCGCATTTCTTGTTTTTTCGCTTAAATGCTGTGTTTATGATATATTGTAATTGAACTACAGTGGATGATCGATTAACGAACATAATCTGTTCTAAGATAATGTTCGTTAACCGATATCGATTTACCATAAGTTTTTATGGGAATTTAATTAATTCGTTCCGGAGACCCCAAAAAAAATAAAAAATAAAAAATTATATAATTTCTTACTACGTTTATTTATGTGTAATAACCATAATATATATATATATACATAGTTTTGCAGTTAATCTATTATGTTTATTTTCCGATAAAGAATCTGTCCAATGTCGATTGCTTTTATCTCATCTTCAGGATTTTTCGGAAGTGATTAATAGCATTGTCGTAGTAGAGATCCCAAGCTTCTTGACCTCACCCCTGGTATGGTACGTTCTAAGACCAGCCTGTCATTCCGTTAGGTTAGTTAAGCCGCCATATCTTTGTGGGATAACTATTTTCTGGCGGAGGACATTTATAGAGCTCATCACAGGCTGGCCAATACCCATGATGGTTGAAGAATGAGGTTTAATGGGCCGGGCTCGGACCCGTTCTGAAAAATTGGAGGAGTGGTACTTGGATCCTCCTGGATGGTAAGCCACATCTTTGCCATACAGTCATCCGGCCGCCCTGTCATTCCGTCAGTCCGCGGGTCCTTCAGTTTGTTCTGTAAAGTGTTCGTTATCCGAACATAAAAATCTTTCGCGAAAGTGTTCGTTAACCGATCACCCACTGTTATTAGCTTTGTTCCAGCAACGTGTTCTGAATAAGTTCTGAACATTTGTTTAGTGCGCATGTCTTGAATCGAACAAGTTTCGAACTAGTTTCGAACAAATTTTGCTGGAACACTTATTACACAAAAAACACGTCATAAGCAACTCTGGTTTTGTTTCGGTTTTAACTTTTAATCGAAATATATTATAAAATGATTATTAATATTAAACTGCTTCATTGCTTTATTAAAAAATTAATAAAATGAAAAAATAAAGTCGATGTTTGAAGATTAGTAATTCCACCAATATTTTTAAAGCTTCCTGCTGACACTAGAGAGAGAGAATATACACGCGTTTTCATTAAGTAGAACTTAACAAGTAAAACAAAACTTATTGTCTTAAATACAAAGAAAATATTTGTGTTTTCAAATTTTTTTTTATTATTTAATTCTATATCATTATACTTCTCGATAATTTCTATGTAATAACATAGATTTTTTGGTCGCTCCCTATCTTCAAACAGGGTTTCATCATTATCGAAATAATCCATAAATTCAAAATCTGATGATGATGATGATGATGATGATTCAGAAGACGAATATATATCTGAATCTAAATGCTGAAGAAAAAGATCCATGTTAAATCAAATTACAATACTTAGAACAGACGGATACGAAGCTGGTTTAATGATATAAAGCGCATGCGCGGGATTAAAAGTTCGACTATTTGTGTTCCGAACTTGTTCCAAACAGGTTTGAGCGCTGTTGGAACAGAGAACATTCTGCAAAATGTTTTCACTCGGGTTTGCTGGAACGTTATTTTCGCTTTGCGCATGCTCGGACAGTTCAGAATTCGTTGCTGGAACAAAGCTAATATTTTTTAATATAATTATTACATTTATTTTAAATATATTTTGAATGGATTAGTGATTACTTTTTTCTGTTTTATCATATATGTAATGTACTGTATAATCAACTTATTTGAAAATTTATCGAATGTTTTTCTCTCATTTGATCAGTCTCTAATTTTTTTTTTCCACGACAGAATTTGTACGTTACAAGTTTTTCTTCTTAATTAATTCACGCTTTCTTTATGCGATAAAAACGAATAATACAATCGATTTATTTTATTAATTAATTATATCTTAATTTTCTTTATACTGTATAATCATTTTTTATTCATATTTTATTTCATATAACAATATCAGATAAATTTAAATTTTAATTAATTAATTAAAATAATTATTATTTAATCACGAATTTCTAAATACGAAACTATCACTTATTTTGTCATTGTAGTCATCGACTCATCGTTGAGTAAAACTAACATACTCTTGGAAGTTGTGTTGCTAATTTTTTCAATTGGATATTCTGGTGTGACTATTTTAATTATCAAAATTAATCTATGCACTACTTTTGAAAATTAACTGACAGGATACCAATAGCATACTCTTGGAAGTTGTGTTGCTAATTTTTTCAATCGGATATTCTGGTGTGACTATTCTAATTATCAAAATTAATCTATGCACTACTTTTGAAAATTAACTGACAGGATACCAATAGCAGTTTAAAATATAGTCAATATGTTTTATAGTAATACAGTCATGGTTTCGTACGAAAAAGAAGAATTTTGTATGGATTGCATTGACATCTTATAAGGAGGTATTTGTGGTTAATAAACACGCAAAAAACCCTTAGGGAACCAAAGGTCAAAGATCAAACGTTTACGAGATATAGACCCGCAAAGATCCGTTTATTACAAATGGCGCATGTGGTTTGGCGTTGTGCCTGGCGTCGCTGCGATTTGCCATGCGACGCGTCCCGTTCCCGTGCTCCACTACCTTTGCCGCCTATTATAGATGCCTCTGTATCTCGTAAACGTTTGATCTTTGACCTTGGTTCACTAGGGATTTTTTGTATATTTCGGCCCCCCTTTCGATGTGTACCACTTCCGCCGTGCTTTCGGTAAGGCGACAATTAGGTAGATGTGTAGCAAAGGGGGTTTTTGCAATATTTCTCTTTATATACGATTCTAAGTACATAAAATGGTTGAAACGTAAATAAGAATCCGTTTATTACAAATGGCGCATGTGGTTTGGCGTTGTGCCTGGCGTCGCTGCGATCTGCCATGCGACGCGTCCCGTTCCCGTGCTCCACTACCTATGCCGCCTAGATGCCTCTGTATCTCGTAAACGTTTGATCTTTGACCTTGGTTCACTAGGGATTTTTTGCATATTTCGGCCCCCCTTTCGATGTGTACCACTGTCGCCGTGCTTTCGGTAAGGCGACAATTATACCATTTGCTAATTTGATAGTTTTTAAGGAGGAAATGAGAAGAGTTTAGGGTACGACTGGAGAAAAAATCCCAGCGGAATTTACCGGAATTTCGACCCCCACTTTATATTACCCCCTAATTAAGGGCTCCTGAGTTTATTGGTGAGGGTCCCATGAGGGGCAAAGGCCCCATTCTCAAGTTATGGGGCCCCAAAGTTGGGGCTCGGAATTACGTTTTTTTTAATATTTTTGCAAAACTTTTATAGATAATCGGATATTTTAAACGATTTTAGATGTATCTTATCATTCCGAATCGAATGCAA
>AYEL01085836.1:0-41887 GCA_000484575.1 Olivierus martensii
TTTTTATAATCAATTTGAATATTTATTTTATTAATTTTCAAATATGAAAATTAGGTGCTCACGATAGTCTTTTAAGTGATGGTAGTCTTTCTCCAGAGCTTCTTGATACAGAATTTATAAGTAATAAAAACACTGAATCTGCAGGTAGACCAAGATCTAGATATAAAAACAGGTAAAAATTATAATATACTTAATATTGCAGTGATGCTTCTGATGTATAATTTTGATGTTTACTTTCATATAAAGTGTTGGATACAATTGATTAAAAGGAAAAAATAAAAATTCTGTTAAAAAATTTTTTGATGACAGATTATATATTAAATGAATGCAAAAATAGAAATCATAATTAAAATTAGAATAAATTATACAGTTAATTCTTTAAAATTTAAACACAGGAGCTCCCAGATTTAAGCAAGCAAACTTGATTTCACTTAAATAAATTTTGGTATGCAAGATTTTTAAAAATAACTTTAAATGGGTAGTATTGCATTATACAATACTACCATTTATTCTATAACTCTTAATATATTTATCATATGTCATAACAACTATGATAATATGATACAAATTGTATATGTGCATCATATTTATGATATAAATATCATATTTCTTATCCTATATAGCATATAATGTTTTTAATTTTATCTACTTAATTTTAATAATTTATATAGATAAATTTTACTAACATAAGCTCTGTATATATAATTTTATAGTATACCTAACCATAATTTAGTATATTATATTATGTAAATGTAATTATTTAGTATTAGTTTCAATCAGAAACAAATTATATTAATACTGTAGTGCATTTACAGTATTCATTTTAGAATTATAAACTGTGTTAAGAATTATTTTAAATGTTTAAGCAAAAAAAATTTAATTCTTTGAATTTTCATAGAGAGTTTAAAATCAGATGGGAAATTTTAAAATAAAATATTTATGATTTATTTCCATATATTTTATATATTTTTTATCATAGACCCCAAGTCAATAGTGCCAAGAATCAAATCCAGATAACATGCAGTCAATTGCCTGTGAGTATTATATTATGAATGCTCAAATTGAATGTATTTTTTTTTTTTTTTAAGATGCACTTGTTTCCTTGGGATATTAATCTGCATGTTCTTAACTTTCTAAATAAAAATTCTGAACAAACTTTTATTAATATTCAATTGATATTACTCGGTTACTCGGTTGCACAACTTAATTATTAGAAAGTATTAATAAGTAAGCATATTTATTTATAAGGCACCAATAAATTGAAAATATAATTTATCAAATTTATAAAATAATTTTTTTATAAATAATAAGATGTGTAATTTAAAACTAATAATTGAGCAAAATTTGCTTTGTTGTAGAAAACATTTTTTTGTAATCACTGAATAATTTTGTTGACTTTAAATACAGTTTATAAATTAATGGTTAATATATGTAAATTAGATATATAATTATTCTGTAAATATTTTCATATTGTTATTCCTTTAAGATGATTAGCACCTTGATGCATTATGCCATTAGAAATATTATATTTTTATCCTACCATATGATAAATTAATAATTTAAAAATGAAATATAATTTATATAATTAGTTATATAAAACTTTTTCATTTTTCATTTAGTGAAATTTAATTTAAATTAAATTACATGTGCTTTTATCTATAACAAAATTGCCAAAATGAACTGAAGCTTTTATCTATAACAAAATTGCCAAAATGAACTGAAGCTTTGTTATGGATAAATTATATTCCTAAACAAGATTACATCTCTTAACAAGCTATTAGCATATACTGTAATATTATAGATCACTAGTGAGCAGAAAAACAAGATTCAGTTAAAGTTGTTGGTAATAATTTTTATTCCTAATGAATTTTCTATATGTGAATTATCTTAGTTTAGCCATGATCTGTCATTATGATTAAAATTTCCAGATCTAATAATCTAAAAACATTGTCTAAAATTAAGAGAGATGGATAATATAAACAGACTAATTTTCTGACAGTCATTTAGTCATTAATTTAATAATCAGTCTGAAACCAGTTATAGAATCTGTTGTTCATATATCATATTATACATATAAATAGTTTGAACAGATTTATGAATATCTATAAACACTGATTTCAGTATATTAAATATTATTCAATCTCTTCCATTTTGACAATGCTATAGTTTTGTGCTATTTTAAATCTATTCCAACAAAACATTTTCTTAATCTTTTAAGATAATTTTCTGATAAATTAATATTAATATATAAATTTGTTCATTTCAGTCTTTATGACAGTTCTGTGTAGTTCATAATGGTTCACTTTCTAATATTGATGATACTAGAATTGAAAGATTAAATGGCGTAATAGTACTAATTTATCATTTTTATTTTCTGATTTCAAATATAATTTGTAATAATTATAAATTTTCAGATATTTTTTTCCTAATATTTTCCCAAATAGTTATATTTCTATTTCATATAATTTTATACCTCAAAAAAATTTTTTTGATTTCATATAAGAACTTTTTATCATATTGGTGTTTTAATTATTATTTCCCTTTTTGAATTAGACATATTTGCATTTATATATTAAAAATAATTTTGTTTTTTACACGTTACAATTAGCTTATGATTATTTTCTTGAAAATTCAATGTCAAAAAAATTTTTATAAAAATTGTAGCTTTCAATTCATTCATTTCATTTAAAAAAATAATTTTTTTTTAATTTTCTGATGTTAATAGATTGAAATTTGACCTAGAGCATACACTGAGAATTGCTCATTGCAGCTGAAAACATTTTGTATAGAAAAATGATAAATCTATTTTTTTATTATCTATTTTATTTTTCCTGAAGTGTTTGAACGTAATTAAGAAATTGTGACAAATTTATAGCAGAAATTATTATGCATTTTCAATTTTTTTTAAGGAACTGGAATTTGAAATTCTTGAAATTTATTCAGGCTGTTTTAGCAAATTCTCATCTATCCATAAAAATTTAGAAAACAGTCTGATTTATCAGTTTCTCTGAACCTAATGAAGATGATCAAATGCTTGCTTTGACAGTATATAAAAATTCAGTTACTTAATATTTAGATTTATTAAAAAATTTAATCTATTAAAATAACATAGCTAAAAAATTTGAAATTTATTATGTACACATTTCATAAGGCTAAATAAATCACTTTTTTGAACAAAATTTCATATATAAAAGTGAATAAGTAACTTATAATAATAAAAGGCAGTGTGTTTCTGTTTATTTTCATCAGTCATAAATTTGCACAAAATTGAAATGATAAAAATTCACTAAATAAATCTGGAATGGCCATGAGCATAGAATTGGTAAACATAGTCAAACTCCATTGAGAGTATTAGTTATGACAGAATTCATATTTAATCTTTTTGTTGTTTAATTTAAATTTCCATAATTCTGAGTTCTTTAATTGCTTGGAAAGATTTAAAGTCAGAATACCTAAAACAAAAATTGCATTATATTTTTCATTCTAAAGAGTCTGTGTATAGAGATAATAAATCAGATGGACTATAAAATGCCAAAAAGATATTGTGATGTAATTATTGGGATAGGTAACATCACCATGTTATATCCATATAACAATGCTGTCTCATTTGATATAATGTCATTCATCATGTAATATAATGGGATATGTGATGTCATCAAACATCTGATATCATTGTAATATATCAATGAATAATATTACAAATACATAGCAATAACATCATCACTATGATATAGTAAAGAATATGATTGTCCATATATGAAGTTGGGAAAATTATGTGCTAGTAATGTTCAGCCAATGCTGGGTGATCCAATTAGTTTAAAATAAACAACTTTTTAATTATTAATAAAATTTAATATTTTGCTAAATAAAATAGTACAAATCTTTGGAAATAATTTAAATTACTAATCTTAGATGGATAATTATTAATTTAAATTAAAATTGTTACAGCCCAAAAGTTTTAGTTTAATTATTAAAATTACAATTAATAAATCAGTTTATTAACATATACAGGTAATCCCAAATCATTCAACTTATGATAATTCAATTTTACAATTACCCGTACAATATTCCAAACTTGGTTATTTTTATAGCATACTGGTTAGAAATACTTTTTATTTTATTAAAAATTTACAGTTAGCTGATCACTGCTTAGTAAAGTAATTGCTTATCATCTTGCAAATATAGGTTTAATTTTGGATACTTGAGTCCAAGTACAATTCCAGATTATTTTATTGTCTTTGAGGATTTGAATTTGGGATCAAATCCAGACAATTTTACTATCTTGAAGGATTTAGTATACTATTATCTATTATTACTACTAAAGTTATTACCAATGTGGGTCATTTTCAATTTACAATTTTTTGGCCTACAGTGGGATTATCAAAACATAAGTAGAAGCCTAGTTGTATTTTATTATAAGCCTTTGGGAGAAAAATGATAGTATTAAAAAAATTGTGTCATTTTTCTCGCAAAGTTTCACTTCTTTTAAAGTGAAGTTTTATAGAACACAAAAAACAATTTTTTTAATACTGTCATTTTTCTCGCAAAGTTTCACTTCTTTTAAAGTGAAGTTTTATAGAACACAAAAAATAATTATTCAAGTCTTTTATGTTTTATATGAGCAAAGAAATATTAAGCTAGGATTACTACTACATTTATTATTCATAAAAACATAACAAAACTCAAAATAGTTATTACTTGTTTTATTTTTGTATAATTTGAACTCATATGTCCCAACTATAGTGATAATCTTCTCTTGAAAGTAGGTAATCTAAGCTTAATATTCCTTCACTGATATTTTATATTTTTATATCTATACAATCTAGTTTTTGCATTCCTGTAAAATTATATTTTTTTGATGTATGGAGTCTGCGGGTTCAGGCACAAGTTTGAGCCTTATTCAGGATCTTTGATAACAGCTGGGTTTGTGTGTATATGTCCCAGCAAACACAGTTGATTCTGGCTGAATAAACGTGGTTGTGGCATGAGTAAGGACGGGGCAGGAGAACCAGAAGACGCAATAAGTCACAAAACACAAATTAACATTAACAATAAGAATTTAATGAGAGAGATTCCTTTACATTATCCTTCATATTAACAGTTCAACATATCGGTGGAGAGGATAAATACCTTATTGTGAATTGACAATTGATGATGTGTCAACGTCTTTAATTTAGATCTTCAATGCAAATGTACAAGATGAAGTGAAGAATGACAATAGCATTTTTACTTCCAAAGTAGGTGAAATTATCTCATGGGAAATAAACAAAAAATTTGGATGGAGAAATACAGAGGAAGGAGGAATATTTAATGTTGAAAAAAACAAACTCAGATTAAGAAGGTGACAGCAGATGATGATGATGATGATGACGGAAAGATATGCCAAGAAGAGACGACGGTAAATGATTGGCACAAATGTACAAGATGAAGTGAAGAATGACAATAGCATTTTTACTTCCAAAGTAGGTGAAATTATCTCATGGGAAATAAACAAAAAATTTGGATGGAGAAATACAGAGGAAGGAGGAATATTTAATGTTGAAAAAAACAAACTCAGATTAAGAAGGTGACAGCAGATGATGATGATGATGACGGAAAGATATGCCAAGAAGAGACGACGGTAAATGATTGGCAGATTAGGAAGAGGACAGAGACGATGGTCATGGAAAACCAGGAAAAAGATCCCAATCCTTTGTTCAGAGGATCTTTATATCATTGGCTGTCTCCTCCCCCATTGGTCCAAAGGTGGGCAGTCTGGGCCTCAAGGTAATCCTTTTTGGCCCGAATTTCTTTCTTGGATCTTATCCAGATCTGATAAACCAGGTCATAAATTCATAATTGTCACTTGAATAAAGGTTGTTTGTCATTTTGGTTTCTGGCATAATCCTCTTATCTCCGTGTTTTATGATAAATTTGGTTATTCTTGCTCTTAATTATCATTTGCAGATTTTTGTATGTGATTTATATTTTGTTGTTTTGTTTCTTGTATGTGATATTTTTCAGGAGTAACAGTAGTAACAGTAATACCTGATGTTAATTATATTGTGTTTGTGTTTTGCCAAATCATGTGATCCTCACAGATGTGTGTCACTTTTCACATGTCAAAAGTAAATATCTATTAATCATCATCTATTATGGCTACAAAGCTTAAAATTATTTGCTGTTACTGCTTTAAATATTTCATCAAGGAATCAACTTATGCCAACTGATGAATCAATTTGTATTTTTGAATTCTCTTACAAAATAATCATTAATTCTAAATTCAATTTGCAAAAGAGGTCTACTTTCTTTATTACAGAAATAGAACATTTCTAGATTCTATTTCTGCTATGTTTATCTACATGACTTTTCCACAAATGAAAACAGGGATTAATAATTTTATATTAAAATTTTTCTTGTGATCAAATAAATATTTAAATTATTAATATGTATAATTATTAAGTGGTTACTATTAATTTTTGGAAACCATTTTATTATAATCGGTTTAATATTTTAATTTGTTGTCTTTAAAGTTAATAGAATATTATTTAATCTCGGTAATTTATTCTAGAAAAGTACAATACATTTAATTGCTTAAAGTTAAAAAATTTAACATTAAAAATATTTTGAGTTTATCATTTTTAAGTGTTTCAGATTACTAAAAAATCCCTACTACTTTTAATAATCTTAACTATGCTTAATTTTTTTGTAATCCTTTTAAAAATTCACTGAATTTAAGTAAAATATTAGAAAGAATGGAATTAATTTCTGTTCTGATATTTCATATTCACAATTCACAATGATTGAGGATATATAAAAAATATTTTGTGCTTTTACTTAGTGTCAAAATGGAAGAAGTACTGCATTACCTGTTCTACATTTCGATAAAAACAAAGCTAAAGCAGATTGCAGGCAAGTCTGAAAATATAATGAAAGTAGTCGTAGTTGTGCAATCGGGAAGAACACCAATATGATACACACATAGTTTTAGAAAATTATCAAGTTTTGTTATGTCTGTAACTAGAATGCACTGCATGCTGTCTGGTCTAAGTTCTTAGTAGAAAATATAGCTATCTAAATTAGAAAATGCACAGTTTCATATAAATAATCATAATGATTAATATATATATTTGGTTATATTATTGATTTTAATGATTAATATAGAAGCTGTTTCAATTCAGATTCCTCCAAATACTCAAATCTATATATTTTTATATCATCATTAAATGAATTTCTTAATTATTGAAAAATAAAAAATTATAATTTATAAATAATTCCAAGTTTGAATTTTTGAATCAAATTTCTGCAGTCCAGTTCAAAAATTAATAATTGTAAGTTACTATTTGTGGATTGGTGTAATAGGATTTTGGGAGAGACAGAGGACTCGACGAAGGTTACGGTTATGCTCTTACTTCGTTTCGGGTTAAATGCGAATAGCTGACATTTTGTACAATTTTGTTACAAATTTAAATTTTTCAAAAATGATTTAAACGGTAACAGGTGCGCAATCCGATTGTTAATGACCCTGCCAAATATTTATACGATCGGTTAAAATCCCTTTTTTTCTCAAATTTCAAGAGTTCAATCCTTTTTCCTTTAAAAAAGAATAACTCTAAAACGAAACAACCTATCTTAATGAGGTAAAAGGCATTTTATAGTAGATTTGTTCCTGATTCTGCTCGTGCCAATTATGGTGCGTAAATAAGCATCAAAACTTTTTTTTAACTTGCATGTACACTCTTACCCCGTTGCGGGTTAAGTGCGAATAGCGGACATTTTGTACGATTTTGTCGCAAATATAAAATTTTCAAAAATGATTTAAACGGTATTAGCTGTGGAATGACATTGTTAACGACCCTGCCAAACATCTATACGATAGGTTGAAATACCTTTATTTAAAGTCCAACTTTTGTAAAAACCTTGTGCACTTACCCCACTCCACCTTATTTCAAATAAATTCATTTCTTACCTTTGATTGTCCGGAAGAACTGAAAGTAGGTGCTAAACAAGTAAACGCATTTATTATTCAGACAAAATTACCTTTTAACAAATTTGTATGAATATATAATCTAAATTTGATCCAAGCTCTACAATGAATACTTATAGGATGATGGTGAACATTCCAATTATCATTTACTATCCATTTTCGCTAGTAATAACAATGATATAGGAAATCAAATACAGTTCAAACTCTTTATTGCATTGTGATGGACGCCAAAGTAAAACTGTTATCTTGTCTAAATACCAAATTTTGGAATATTTTTGTATTAAAATTCTATATATGTACTGATAGATTTCAATTCATATATCAGTAAAAGCATTGAGCCACCAGTTGAACTCATTTCTGGTCAGAGGAGGAAAATGGAGTTGTGCTCTCATCCAGAAGGATCTGCATTCAATTTTCTGGTACCTATTACTCTAAGCTTTTGCTGCTGAGATGTGGACAGCATCGATAAATCCAATCCTCTTCCGACCACTGGCCTTTCCAGAGTGAGCGTAGCTCATAGTGGGCAATAAAATGGCCAAATAGTTTTCACCCAGTGAAAAGTAGGGGCTTTACTATATAATAATTTATTTAACTGTTAATTGTGCGCCATTCAACAAAATCAAAAATATGTTCTAAAAGTTCTAATTTTTTGTTTTTTACTTTTCTTTGCTTGAAAATAGAAGTGAAAAAAAGATGAAGAAAATGCATAAAAATCGTTATCCCTTTAACTGACGATTTGATATTTGGTTAGCTTTTTCCGAATTATAAGCTTAAAATTATGAGAAGGTAGGATTTCATTCAGCGAAATTATGTGCTGCAGTTCAATAGCATCTTTATTGATATTGTTATATTTTAATATGTCGTTCAGTGTTAACACTACATACAAACACAGTTTCTGGCTTATGGTTTTGTAAGCATCATCTTCAGTGGAACAATCGGAATGGACTATAGAGAATGAAAAAGATCAAGGAGAAACAATATCACCATATTCAGAGAACGATAACATCGATTTCCGAATTTAATTAAAACAAATTCACTATCAATTAAAAGACACTAACATTGTGTCCTGGTCATCGCTGCTACTAATAGTTGTATAGTCAGATAATTTATTTTTCAAAATATAATTCCTTACGATCAATATTATAAAGTTAATAAAATATGTTGTCATTCATATATTGTCAATGTTCAAGAAAAATAATAAGGGAATAAAATAATTTCTTTATGAAAGAATTAAAAAGATTTTCTATATGTGACTAATCAAACAACTTAGCGTGGAGTTAAAACATCAGGAAAAACGATCAGGAAGGAATAAAAACTGTTACAGCTTAGCAAGTTTTCTCTCAATTTATGAAAATTTATTCTGCTTATTCAAACCCTCTTTCCGAGATCGATCGGATAATCGTTGCTTCCCTGAATTCTAGTTCTTTATGGAACTTTCTTGAAGGCAATGTTTAATCTCTTTTTCTTCAGCCAATGCTGAAATTCCGGAAAATAGCGATTCGATTGATTCTATAACCTAAAAGTAGAAGACTATTAATATTAAAAATATGAATCCAAAATATTCAGTACTACTAGTATTACCTTAATAACAAAATCTTTCTTTATTCGAAAGAATCCGCCAACTGATAGTCCAATAGGAACTTTAGAAAATCTTTTCATAAAATTTTGCAACTATAAAATTAGAAACAATTAAACTATGTAAGTAAACTATTGCAAATCTTTACATGTAAAAAACTTAATATTGCAAAATCTATTCAAAGGAACTTTTAACATTGATTAAATTATTTGTTTAATAAGTTTAATAAATTATTACAAGTTTAATCAATACACTAAATCAGTGCCGCCGAGAGGGGGCGACATTCGTGACTTTTGTCACGGGCCCGGCATCAAAAAGGGCCCGACCGTAGGACCAGAAGTGTCACATAACATGTCCTATAGCAGTCACTAGAGCACCCATAGCAGTCGTACCAAAATAAACATTTTTCTATATAACAGTATGTAATGTATGGAATTTTGAATTTATTATTTGCCTTTTATTAAATAAATACTTTATGTTTTGTATCGCTTTTTTATTAAACCAAAGTGATGCACTGTTTTTAAGTGGGGCCAGAACCACTTAAAAAAGTGCATCACTTGTCACGGGCCCGAAAATATCTTTCGGCGGTCCTGCAGTAAATTATAAGTCTATGAAAAAGCTTGATGTTACTCTCAGTCTAAAGTAATTATTAAATAATTTGGGTTCGCAAAATGAACCGATGCTCAAATGAAGCAATTGAAATTTCAATTATTTATTATAATAATGCGTTTTCATTTTTGCGAAAATGAGTAAGATGTGCAAATGTATAATCGGTTGCAAAAAGTTGTTCACTTTTCTGGAAGGAGTTCGGTTTTCTTTCAATTCAGAGATTCATCATGCATTAGTCGGAACAGGATTTGGCTATCTACGATGCAACGTAGATTGTGCTAAGTTATGCAAACGGGGGTGATTGAAATTAGAGAATGATGGGATTAATCAGATAAAAAAACAATTTAGACAGATAGTTATAAATACTTTGTCGTATTAATACTTAGGCTGGCTTTATAAACATTAACAAAATAAGTTTGTACAGGATAATTATAAGTATTACTTGAATTATGAAGCGATAAGTTTAAGATCGCCTGCGTGGTAATAAATGTTATTGTTGTCGTCTGCGTTTTTGTTTTCAGCAGAGTATTTAAACAAAACGACGCCTCGAACTACGTCTAACCCCTGTGGGTAAGGGGTTAGAATATTCCCACCGTCTGATCCCGCGTGTCGTAAAAGGCGACTAATGGGGTCACCTCGTACTATTCGGTGGTTGTTGCGTCCGTCACTGGGTCTCACTTGCGGGTATCTATACGGAACCGGGACTGCTGGCGGTGCCCAAATCCGTCATTAGGGTCTGCGATGGGACCCCATACGGACATTGGAACGCCTGCCTCGAACCAATCCTCGTATCAACCCTCGTTTTCGGAGGAAAAAGTCCCGAACTAAAACCTCCATATTAATCGCGTAATAAAAAAAGAACTACGTCTAATGATATTAGAAAATTAATCATTTGTCATAGGCAACAAGTATTACTGATATTGCAAGTATCGTCGGAGTGAAAAGTAGAACAGTGTTGATTATTAAATAGTAATCATGAAAGAGAGACTAAATCTCCTTGCAAATTATCTGGAGGACATCGACTAACAACTTGTCAGGATGAAGCTTACATAATAGAAAAATCTGAGAAAAGCTCTTTCAAATCGGCAGAAATGCTACATTTAGAATTAGGTTTATCACTTTCCATAGATTGTAAGAAGACGATAAGTATGCAATTTTTTAGGATATTTTCTAACCCAAACTAAGAATTTTCATAGCAAGTTAGAAGTAATAACCAAGGTTGCAGAGTCTGATAGTATGATCCGACTCCGACTCCCCCAAAAATTTGTAAGGTCCGACTCCGACTCCTTAAAGTTTTTAAGGTCTGACTCTGACTCCTGTATAGTTAATTTTAATATTGTAAATGTATTTTATTATTGGAAGTGATACTTCTGGCTACTTTATATTAATTTTATAGCACTTTGGCTGTAGAAACTAGGTAGGCCCATACTTTCTTACAATTTTTAAAAGAGATTATCCAAAATTTGGGGTGTATACAGGATGTTACAATTTACAAAATCAGCAACTCAGATAACAATTAAAATTACTTTAATACCCTGAAAAGAGAAATGCATTTCCTAAAATTTTACATGATTTATTTTATTGCTATTGAAATTTGAATAATAAAAAAAACTTTCTCCTTGGAATGATTTAGTTATGCCAAAATTACTTTAAATATAATTCATAAGTAACTATTCCAAGTTCTAACTAGTATAAATGCCTATTAAAATAAAATTAATACTGGATTAAAAAGTAAAAGCTTCCTTTTAGAGTTTTAAATTTTAATTACATGCCAAATAGGCAAATACCAAAATTAAATTTAAGCATTATTTGTAATAAACAAAATAGCGTCAGTAACTTCATCTGTCATTGCAGTTCTCTGTTCAGCTCTGATCAAACAGAGTGAAGAAAATAGTCTCTCTACGCTGACCTGTGTTGGAAGCAGAGCTGTAACAAAAAGCGCAGTATTTTTTACAATTTCAGAATATTTACAGATGGCCTCTCTAACATTTAATTTAGATTTTCTGTCAAAACGTTCAAAATCTTTTACAATTTCAGGATATTTAGAGATGGCTTCTCTAACATTTAATTTAGATTTTCTGTCAAAACATTCAACTTCTATTAGAGTTTTATTAAATTAAATTCCACCTCGAAATTTGCTATTTGCGATATATTTGTAGATTTACTTTTTTCAGTATCAGATTCGAATTTTCTTCTTTTTTGGCACTGGAGATGGTCTGCTTGATCCAATAATGTTTCAAAATCAGTTTCATCAACAATATTTGAATTGGACTTTGGATTTTTATCAAATTTTAAGTGCTAAAGTCTAGGATAGGCTTATACTTGGTTTGCATTTTTACCGATTTTCAAACTCTGAAATCGGGGAATCAGCTTATATTTAAGTATATACGGTAATTTAGTAAATTTAAATTTATTTCTAATTTTTCTTTCATGTAGTATATATATAAATTTACCCTCCGGCAGAGTGAGCGGAGCACTCGTTTGGTCCACTGGAGGAGTATCAAACCGGAAACCACATCATTGGCTGAAATCAGTCGACACACTGCACTTAAAAAATTAAAATGAACTCTTATTAAACTAAATTATTATGTTACATTGGCATTAGAGCTGATACATTAGGCTTCCTTCAATAACCCTCTTGCATTTCTGTTTTTTATTTCTTATCTTGATGTGTAAGAGTGCTAGCCACTACGCCTATAAGTTAAGCTATAGGATTATATTTTAATCATTAATTAGAATCCTAAGTTTCAGTTTGGCTTAGACCACAACACTTTCCATAAAATAGCCTAAATATGGCTCCAAAAAGCAAAAATTTATCACTTAGAGTTGAGATTCATAAATTAACTAAAAACATTATAGGGGCCTTTTCATAAATTTAGATAACTGATATTATTCCTAATTTATCATCATTAGCCTTAAATAGTTAGAAATAATATATATATATAGCTGTAGATCTAGGTAAGTAGGGACTGAAGGAGTCGGGAGTCGGTTTTTTTTCCGACTCCGGGCAGTTTAAAAATCTGACTCCGACTCCGACTCCATCCAAAAACCTCCGACTTCCAACTCTGCAACCTTGGTAATAACAAATAAAAAGTGAAAAAGTTCTGAAATCTCGAGCTATAGCCTCCATATTATTAAGTGAAGAAGAAGAAGAAGAAGTTCTGAAATCAGTGTTTTCTGTTCACTTCATCCAGTCTGTTTCAGCAAACAAACTTTTAAAATACTAAAACAGTTTAAATTTGTTTAAAATTAGATTTTGTGAAATTTATTTTCACAAAATCTTTAATTAATTTAATTTAATTTAATTTTTAAAATAATTTATAAAATTTAATCAAGTATTAAAAATTCAGTTTTTACACTAATATTTTGTTTTCAAACGCGTAGACTCAGCGTATTTAGTAAATTTTCAAGACATTTAAGTTCAAAAATAAAAAAAAAAAAGATAATGCGAAAGCTGTTTAATGAACACATCAAAAACATTTGTGCCAAAAACTATCTATTTACAATTTGAAAACACTTATCTTTCAATAAAACAAACAGTTAAAGCTTTATTTTTCACCGATATTTCATTAGATTAAACATCAATGTTTACCCTTAAAAAATTCATCTTTCATCTTTTTATAAAAGAAAATTGTTATAATTGCCATTATTAAAAAAATATATTTACTTTAAATGTTCAGCACTTATTCCACGTTATTCAAAATAAGAAATTATAAAACCAGTGTTTAATATACTGTATAAACTTCGGCTTTCTTCGCTTAATTATGCCGTAATGGCTTTTCTCATCTCATCCAGCTGCAGTTCCCCTTGTAAATGGAAGTGTTCTTTTCGCTTTCTATACATTCAGTTAGCTTTCCTCCAAGTATAATCGATCATAATTTTCGCTCATGCAACGCCTATGAAATAGGTGAAAACGTTTGTGCAACCGATTGTACATAGTGTGCTAAATCTTTCCTATGGAGAACCTATATTGTCGCTGTCGGAATATTATAGATAAATAAAAGTTACTGGTTGGCAGCAAAACTGATTCATAGTGCAAACACAAATAAAAACAGACACACAATGTCGGTTTTATTTTATATCTATTCAATACTTTCATAGTAGCTAAGCAGAGTAACTGGCTGTCAGTTCTTATCACATTCATGCATGATATCCCCGCATCTATCTAAGTGTTCATAAAATTACCAGTCGATATTTCATATTTGAACTAAGAAAACAGGTTTGGATAAATTGAAGCGTTAGTCGGGCGACCAAAAGGGAGGCGTCAATTCCGGACTTTATTTCTTTCAATAGAGGAATCGTACAATTTCAGTAGCCTGGTTGGCCATATGCTGATGTTAAAATCGCTGTCCCAGTGAAGAAGTTCAACATTGGGCTTGTCGTGAGTTTTACACGCTTTCCATATTACGGACGGTAAGCGGCAGGATAATTTCATGCTCACTTCGAGTCTTCCATACGAGATGGGGTCAACGAACAAGGCCCGAACCCCTCCTGAAAAACCTGTAAGTGTGCGACGGAGGAATTGAACCCACTACTCCAGGATCGAAGTACAACATATTTCCCATTCAGCCATATGGCCGACAACCTTTGATCCCCTCTAATTCATTCGTGTGTATTGCTCTGCCTTCACCAATTAACTGTAAAATTCTCTAGAAGTTTGGTCAGTGAATTGGTCTTGGTCAGTTGCAAGCCAAAATTCTATACTTGGATTCCACATGTTAGAAAATTTTTTTATAAATCAGAATCGATTCACTGTACTCAGTTCTATATACTTTAATTGAACCGTCTGCATGGGTGGCAAACTGTGGAAGCGTTTGTGTCGCCTAATCATTAAGTACTCTAAGTGGGAAGTGGTGACATCATTGTTGGCAAAATATTCTGACATATCGGGATAATAACTGGACTGTTATATGCTCTGTACGGAAAAAAGCACTTAAAATTTTCAAACCCCAAAATGGATTTGAAATTTTTGGGAGGTTGTAGTTAACTAAAAAACTCCATATTCGTATAGCGGCAAAACACTGAAGGCGCATATGTACGAAAAGACAGCTTTATTTTCACAAATTGCTAGTTAGCCCATCCCTCATTCGCGTCAAGAGCAAATTAAGTTCATTAACGTATAGTTAAATTTTAGCAGCGTTCAAAAGTCACAACTTAAAAATAAACTCTATTAATTATGTAGAAATTTGTGAATTATAAATCGTAGGAAAGAAGAAGAAAGTATGAGAAATTTAAATCATAATCCATACCATACTGTGTACAGTATACTGTATATGACCTAATGAGAATCTTTAAGATGATAATCATAAATGTTTTTTTTTTTAGACTGTATTATTTTGCTTATTTATATGTCATTGCAATTTATATATTACAATTATTGTTTATTTATATATTAATACAATTTGTTTATTTTACTTATGGAACATTACCAAAATTATGAATGTTTCTAAAAGCTGTTAATCATTTTTATAAAATTCTATTGAAATTTAGATAACAATATTTTATTTCTGTTACTTCGTTTAAAATAACTACTATTCGACAGAATGACTTCTGTACATTACTTCAGTTTTACCACAATAAACTTTAGTAATATTACACTGTAATCCTATTAAAATAATGATTAAAAAATGAATAGTTAGGTCTTGACAAATCTGAAGAAATTTTATAAGGACAACGTTCATTCTAAGTATAAAGTAACAGAGCGTTAATTAAAAATTATATAATTAAATAATTTAATACTTATTCCAATAATGTAAATTTCAATTGTAAAACAGTACTTACTTTCAACTTTTCATTCAACGACATATTTCTTACCGACAAAATTTCTATTTCGTTAAATTGCCCATAGAGCTGTTGGAGGTAAAATTCCATTGAGAACTATTTAAATAATTTCTAAATTAATACTTATAAAAAAGACTTACCTCACTTGTAAATATAGACAGTAAGTAAGAAATAGTAATAATTCCAATAGCATAAAACAATGCCAATAGGAATAATATAACTTTAAATGAAATACTCATTCGTTTATATATCACAATGCAGGCTAAGAAGCAATTCATATAGATACCAAATCCATAAAGCATGGGAGATACGTATTGAAAGGCATCGTTTAACTTTTCAATAAATAGCAATATTTCAGTATGTTTATCTATCAAAGCATTCAATCGTTCTTTGATATTTCTAGAATCGTTTATAATATCAAACAATTCTTCAGATAGTTTCTGCAATCTCTTGAAAATTACCAAAAACATAAAATTAATTTGCAAGGTAACAATAGTCATTTCTTCGACTCCCACCACTCCAAAGAATGCAATACATAAAGTCTGAAAAATGGCTATATAATTTGATCCAGTGCATCGATGTAGAAGAGGAAATAATAAAATATCAGTTAGTATCTTGAAAATTAACAGAAATGAAAAAGTATTTATTAAGCTTATTGAGTGTAATGATTGTAATTTGCCAAGTTTTTCTTCTTCTCCAATATACGAGCTTTTCTCCAACACGAAAGGTAATTTTATTCTGACAATAGTGCTATGCAGCATAGCGAGGAATAAAGAAAAGATAAAAGTGTTTATTTTGACGAAGATCGCAGTTTCAGAACTGAATGTTTCATCGACAATATCACAGAAAAAACCACGATGAAAAAAGCTTAAGGTTATCAGAGAAACTATTGACCACATGCATATTTCGATTAAACTTAGATATAATTTGTAGAGAAAGCTCCATTCCTTCCTATAAATAATCTTAGGATAGCAATCACAGTCTTCTACAATATTTATACCAAATACTTTTGCAGAAGATAGCAATGGCCTAATTATACATATAACACAAGTTGCTTCTTTTGTACGAATCATTTTACAAGTTCAAATGCCAAATTTTTCGTATTACAGATAAAGTTTTATCAGAGTGTTTCAGTTGTAGTTTAATTTTGTTTTTCAGTAATGTATGTTTTGTAGAATGAAATACGGATCTGAAATAAAAAGAAATATTGAATTTATTATTAAGTTATTTATAAGTTTTTTATGGCAGAGTTCTCAAATAGATAAGTTTTCACTAAACAGATTAATCACCGGTAAAAAGAGAAAGATTTTTTTATAAAACAGGAACATATGACCTTTATTTGCACTCAATGATGTAACAGTTTTAGCAATGGATTTCGGAAGAAAAGTAATTATTTAAAAAATAGATTTCACGAATTTATGCATACCAAATTTTTTTAATCCATTACAAACAATAATGCATTCAAAAGAAATTTTGACTCAAACACCGCAACTAACTAATAAAATTTTCTGTAAACTATGGACATAATAATGATAAACCAAAAATAAATTTGAAACTAATAGTTAATAACATCCTTTGTTCTGATATCGATCCCTAATCCTATATTCGCGAAAAACTAAAGGAAGATAAAAATTACTTCTAATACTGTTCTAGATAGTTTAATCTATCTACACCTGGCACGATAATTTTATCTCAAATGAAACTTTAATGGCGGCCGGATGGCCGAGTGGTAACGCTTTACCACAGTGCCACGCAAGAGGACTCGGGTTCTGGGCCCGGCCCAGTGATCCCCGTCCTTCAACAACCGGCCCCCCTCCACGGATGTGGGTGCAGCCCGTGGTTGGAATCTTAGCCCAGCCTCCTTAGTAATCTCCCTGATTGGAAAAGGGGAGTAAAATATACAAAAAATCGAAACTTTAATAGTGGTACTTTTATATTATAGATCTGTTGTTATTAAGTGAAGTGTGTGGGAATATTTAATTAATTTATAATTAACCGGATGAAGAAAATTTAATGAATAATGACATTTCTATTTGTTTAATTAATAATAGTATTGCTACGTATAATACATATTATGAGATTATGATCTTTCATTACATCTATATTATATAAAGATAAATAATACTGGTTTAAATATAAAGTGCTTCTATTTTTTGTATTTTTTATTTAAAATAAACTTTGCCTTATAATTGGTCTTTAGAGAATTATTAGTCTAGATTTACAATAAAATTTAAATAATTTTCCCCTCTCCAAGCTTCCAACATTAAAAATAAAAAAAAAAGAAAACATTATGAAAGTAAATCAATGGAAATTAAGAATCAAGAAAATAAATAATCATTAATTATAATCAAAATAAATATAAAGTAATTAATAATTATTAGCGCAGTATAAAACTTTGATATGCAATTGTTATTTTGTTGGCTTCATTTATGAATTATTCAATATTTTATATGTGAATCGTTTTTATTTAATTCAATATTGTTGTGTTTTATATTAATCCAATCAAAACAAAAATGTGAAAAAAGAGCCAAGTTCTATTCTACCAGTTTGTTTGGCCACCAAAAGTATAGAGATCTAAAGCAGTTGCCAAGTTCCATTCCAATTCCAATGGTCGGCCGGATGGCCGCGTGGTAAAGCTTTGGCTTACCACCCTGGAGGATCCGGGTTCAAATCCGGATCCCACACCGCCAGTTTTTCAGGAGGGGTCCGGGCCCGGCTCGTTGAACCCCATCCTTCAACCATCTGGTTGACCCCATCACGGGTGTTGGCCAGCCTGTGATGGGCTCTACAAATGGCCGCCGCCAGATACAGTATATCCCCTGAGGATATGGCGGCGTAATTTAATTAACCTAACCAATTCCAATGTGGAAAAATGAAGTTTAAATACCGAAATAAATTCAATACAGTGTCACATTTTCAGGCTTTTACTTGGCAAGTCAATATCTATGATAGCTGGGTAATAACTAAATATAACTCAAACTTTCCAAGTAAAAGCCTAA
This sequence comes from Olivierus martensii, assembly GCA_000484575.1. Classification (NCBI taxonomy): domain Eukaryota; kingdom Metazoa; phylum Arthropoda; class Arachnida; order Scorpiones; family Buthidae; genus Olivierus; species Olivierus martensii. Next base: position 18,932 of record AYEL01085836.1, read on the forward strand.
AAGTGACCCGGTATTTAATTTATTTCAGTATTTAAATCTCATTTTCCGACATTGGGTTTTGAATGGAACTTGGCACCTGTTTTAGATCTCTATACTTTTGGTGCCCAAACAAACTGGTAGAATAAAACGTGGCCTTTTTTTACGTTTTTGTTTTTGGTTGGATATCAGTACTTTTTGCTAAGTTGTTATATTGAATAAACACGCTAAAATAAACAATTACCTATGATGGCTAAATAATTCTTCGCGCCATGCCATTTTTTCTTTTAACTAATGTTTATGAATTATCCGTTTGGAATTAATAGTGTTTTGATATAGGTGATAAAGTACGTCTTCGGCCGGAATCACGAGAATATTTTGTAATGACCGATATATTCATTATATTCACCAATATATTCATTAAATTTAATCAATATATTCATTAAAAAAGATTGCTAAATAAGCGATACCGCACTGCCAGAAGTGACGCGCTCAATCGCTTGGGGTGAAGTAAATACGTCATAAAATAATTGAAAAAGTGGCATTTTCAGAATTTTTCCTTTACCTGTATCATATTTATGCTAAATTTCAAATTTCTGTCTACAGGAAGCACTATGTAATTTTGAGGAATGAGTCAGTGCCCAAATTTGCTATTTTCTGGGCCTCTCTCTTCTAGACACTTTGATATTAAAGTTTGAAATTTTTATATCATGAGGAAATAAATCTTCACAACATATACAATTTTCAGTTTACTATCTTAACCGGATGCGAAGTTATGGAGATAGAATATATGGCGTAAGTTGGTTCGTTTAAATAAACACACTGTGAGCGCCGCGCGAATTTGGCCCGGCGCACTGCCGTGTTCCTTGATATCTCGAACAAACAAAAATGAATACAATTCTGAGGAAAAATATAATCTATATATGAAAAATGCTTATGGAACATAAATATATATCAGCAATGATTTGAGTACTTCCGTATGAATTGAGTACAGTGGTACCTCGGTTTACGAACGTCTCGTCCACGAACAAATCGGTCTACGAACACCATTTACTAAAAAATTTTGCTTCGCTTCACGAATGATGCTTCGGTTCACGAATACAACGAACCCAGCAAATACCCAGTTTTCCCAGTTCACGTGGATACGGTTGAGTCCAAAAAAACAAGTGTTGATATTTTAATTTTTTTTTTTATTTTGTTGTGTATATTTTACCAACGTGATATTTACTTTAAGTTTTAGAAAAGAATGCATATTTACATTAATATGCCGACGGTGCGTCGCCGATATTGTATGTAACAGAACACGCTCTCTTTTGTGTGTCAGTCGTCTGTCTAGTATTGTCTTGTATAGTTTACCTGGAAAACAAAAATATAAAATTTTATTGAAATGCAGATATGAGAGGTTATTTGTTTAAAGAAGTCAATATTGTAAGAAATGAATATCTCCATCTTTACAATAGACCCTCCTACAATGTGGGAGATACGTTCTCTGTTATATAAGTCTCTTGGGATAAAACATGAATTATGTGTGTAAAGATGCTATATTTTAAAATGTTTACTTCTTTCTGAAATTTTAACAAAATTTAAAATTGTTCCAAATGATTCTCGTTGATAACCATTGATTGTAATAAAAACCAAATGATGATCTTAACAATTTTTCGCATTTATATGATGATCTTAAACAATTTTTCTGTCACATCATATAATGCATTCCCCTATATGTGAATTCATATAGAGTCCACTGTACTTATAATTAATAATTAAATAAGACAAATATTTATTATAGAATCTCCATGATGTACTTTGTGCAATGTTATATAAATCAAATATATCTACATAAATTATAGCAAAATTAGGATATTAAACTGCCTTATAAAACCTATCTATAAGACAGAAGATATAATTATTATAATAGAATATCTATGAACAATTTGTATTATATTACAATAGTTATTATAGCAGTTTTAGTATCAGAAATTAACTATTTGATAGTGCTTTAACTCTCATTATAGCATTTATAGCAGTGGTTCCCAATGTGGTGTGCATGTCCCACAAAGGGGCAATTTGATTTTTAAGGGGGACAATTCAAAAATGAGTTATTAATAGTGAATTTTTTGCATTTCTTATGGTTCTAGGGACCTTATATAGTGTATATAAATATATATTGTGACATTATATTTTTAAAATTAAAATCAGAATGTACACAGTGGTTTTGAAACTTTCTTTGCCGTTTTTTTCAAATCACTTCATATCATTATTATTTTTTAAATAATTTTTTAGAGATTTGTTCCTCAGTACTTCAATTGTCCTTTCGTTCTTTTATTTTTCTCTTTCATGGATACCATGTTCTTTGGAAGCTTATTTAGATCAAGTTAATGGCATTTTAGGCTTCCTCACGTGGATAGTTCACTTTTTGAATAATAAAAATTATATGTCATAGGGGGCATCAGGATTTTAGAAATTCTTAGGTGGGGCATGGCCAGAAAAAGATTGGGAACCACTGATTTATAGCTATTGATGCAATATGGCTGCATAAAATTGTAGTTTGTACTGTTTACTATATTAAAAATTATTTTAACAATACTTTATAAATTTGATTTTATGTAGAAATTCTGATGTGCAAAGTTTCACATAAGTTAAGGAGATTCTATAGTAGCAATTAAACCAAAGTAAAAATATATTTCAAGTTTGAAATGCTGATATTTAATTGTTTTGGAATAAATTTTTGAATATTTATAAATGTACTATTTGGTCTAACAAGTTCTATGCAATTGTAATATATATATTCAACAGATATAAAACTCAACAGATTAATAATAAACCTACTTTTTATAAGTTATATTTACAATATTTTTTATTTTCTAGATATAGCGCTGATCTAGACACAGTTCGTGAACACATGGGCCAAATTCCATCTCCCACCATGTTTGCTTTGCATTCTCCATCTAGATCTCTTCTGAATGGAAACAGTATCACAGATATTAATCCTCATCAGAACAGATTATTTTTAAATTAATTCTACTGTTTTGATATAAGTATTGAGTCTTGATATGTCTATTTCTGTATTTATAAATATTATAAAATTATTAAACTTTGTACAAAAATTTGTATTTATAAAAATATTTATAAATACTAAATTTATGATAATTTTAAATTAATTAACAAACTTTTATTTATTTTTATGTAAATATTTTTGTTCTTTGTCGTCGTCAAACTTTTTCATCCAATCCATACATTTTTATGTTCATGTGTTTTTTAAGGATGCACATCTAAAATGGTGTCAAAATTTTATTTGTAAATTCAATTTTTAGATAATTTTATTCATTTTGAAAACAAAATAAGGATATATTTAAATCAATTTTATATTGATTTTCCTTCCTGCTTAATGTAATAAGATCAATTTTTCTATAATTTTAAATAAGTTTTGTTTTTTTTAATGATAGAAATCAATTTAAAATCACCGGTCACTACGCTTTTTACTGTCACTAAGTGATAGTAAATAATGATGAAAGTTATGCAATAATAAATGAGCTAGTTAACTGCACAATTTAAATAAAGAATGCAAAAATATAACATGATATTATAATTTTATAATGCATTTATTTCTTTCGAGATGCACAAAGTTAATTCCTTTCATTGTGCATATTTCTGTGATATTAAAATTATCTGTAGTAAAAATATTTTATAATGTGTTTGATTATAGAATTGACAACTCTATATTATACATCATAAGATTTTTGAAATTCCGTAGTCATTCAGGGAATTTTAGATTCCTCTCTTATTGCATATTAAGGTATGCAATTATAGAATTAATAAAGAATAGAATGAAGTTTATAAAATTTGTACCAAAAGAAATTTCATGTGCTTTAGACAATGATTTTTATATATTATAGATAGATTGTAAGATATCCTCTGTGATCAAAGTTTGTTTTAAATTGTATAAAATATGAAAATAAATTAATTTTATTTCATTTCATTTTGTCGGAAAAAAGTTCAGTAAAATTACTAAAATTAAATATAATAAGTTACAGTATCTGGTTTTAGTATGTTTACATGATTCAAAGAAATACAGATTCAAAAGCTTTTTGTTATGTGTTGGATATGTATAAAACACAAAAGAAAAAATTAAACTATTTTTTGGCAAAATTATCATTATCGATCTTAAATTTTCATATCTATGCTCATTATTTTTATCTATACTTGATGGCATCAGAAATCAGTATTGAGTCTATGGGAGAGCTGAAGTACATTTATATCATTACGCCGATGATATAGTTAACTAAATTATTCGTGATGTTACAATAAATTGCTATAATATAATGACAATTTTGGCAAATATAAGCTTCGAATAAAATTATGATTTTAACATGCAGTAATTTATCTGTAAGTTTATAATATAGATGATCAGATGTGCAATGATGTTCTGCACATTCCAATTGATTCTAACTATTCTAAAATGGCGGAGAGTTGTAATTTTAAGCTGTTTCAAACAGCTGCATGATGAGCCGTCAAAGCAAATTTGCATAGAAATGCTTATTCAAAACTGAAAACCAAAAGGCACAATTACATAAAAATAAACACCACTCTTATTGACATTGTTACATTTTCGTAGAAATTGACTGTTCCGTGCACATTAATATCGTCACAAAAGTTGGTAATATGCCATTCCCATAGACTTAATATTGGCTTCCAATGCTATTGTCAAGTACCCTTTATCAGCATAAATAGTATAGTCACATATATATCAATTTAAGCACTGTCACATTTGTGTAATTTGAGCTTGGATGGAAATTTTTGAAACCAATTAACTACAAAATGTAAGGAACCTATGTATTTAATTACTTCAATTTATACAGTATATAAGTGCTTACAAAACTATGATTATCTGTTATCAGTTTACTTTTTTATAATTCAGAATTATAACAGATACTGACAATAGATAATTATTTGAAATCACTTTTAATGTATAATTTAAAGTTATATAAAAATTTATTTCCATTGAAATTGTTTTTATTCTATTGATTTTCATAAGGAACCATAAAAAAAGCTTAAAATATGAGTTGTTTTATCATGATCAGTATAAACTGTAATTATATATACAAATGTATAGTTTTGAAATAATTTAAGATGTGTGTGTTATTTTATTTGATATATATATAAATAATCAATTTTCTTTCAATAAACTGTAAACTTAAAATGAAAAATTATAATAATTGAATGTTTTTATTTTTATTTAATTTCCTATCTTTAATATATAATTAAAGAACATTTTCACATAATATTTCAACTGATGTGAAAATTTATAAATTAAAATTGTATGACTAAATTCATTTTAAAGTTTATGTAGTTTATTAAAAATTGAATATATGAACAGATGTTAAAACTAATCCCAAATTTTTCTTGTCGGCCAGATGGCTGCGTGGTAAAGCTTTGGCTTACTACCTGGAGGACCAGGTTCAAATCTGGGTTCCACAACTCCAGTTTTTCAGGAAGGTCTGGGCTCAGCCCATTGAACCCCATCCTTCAACTATCTGGTTGACCCGACCCCATCATGGGTGTTGGCCAGCCTGTGACGGGCTCCAGTTCAAATCTGGGTTCCACACCTCCAGTTTTTCAGGAAGGTCTGGGCTCAGCCCATTGAACCCCATCTTTCAACTATCTGGTTGACCCGACCCCATCATGGGTGTTGGCCAGCCTGTGACGGGTTCTATAAGTGGCCGCTGCCAGATAGTATATCGGCCGGATTGGCCACGTAGAAACGCTTAGGCTTTCCACTCTGGAGGACCCGGGTTCGAATCTCGGATCCCACCCCTTGAAAATATTTATCATGGGGTCCGGGTCCGGCCCGTTGATCCCCCTCCTCCACAATCCAGCTGACCCCTCTGCAGGGGTGGGCAGCCTGTGGAAGGGCTTGTTTTGCCTTGCCACTTAGTACTCTTACTGAGTGAAAAGTGGTGTCATCTGTTGACAAAAAAAAAAGATACAGTATATCCCATGAGAATATGGCGGCTTAATCTAACTAACCTAACCTAACCAAATTTTTCTTATAATTTAGAAATTGATTATAATATTGCAAAGAATGATATCTTAAACAATCAATTGATTTCATTGCAATATTATTATTTTAATATCTCTCTTATCTAATTTTGATATTTGTATGTGTCGACATGTATTTAATTATTTCAATTAAGATTGTAATGACTTCAGCCCAATTGAATAACACTATTGAAAAAGGATTAAAATTATTTCTTGCTTGGTTAGGTAAAGTTAGTTGATTTAATCCGCCATATCCTCATGGGATATTGTGTGTCTGGCAGCGGCCACTTAGAGCCCATCACAGGCTGGCCAGCACCCATGATGGGGTCAACCGGATAGTTTCCAATTGAATAACACTATTGAAAAAGGATTAAAATTTTTTCTTGCTTGGTTAGGTTAAAGTTAGTTGATTTAATCCGCCATATCCTCATGGGATATTCTGTGTCTGGCAGCGGCCACTTACAGAGCCCATCACAGGCTGGCCAGCACCCATGATGGGGTCAACCGGATAGTTGAAATCACAGGCTGGCCAACACCCGTAATGGGGTCAACCGGATGGTTGAAGATGGAGTTCAACAGCTGGGCCTGGACCCCTCCTAAAAAACTGGAGGTGTGGGACCTGGATTTGAACCCGGATCCTCCAGGGTGGTAAGGCCCCAAAGCTTTACCACGTGGCCATCTGGCCAACTTTTCTTGCTTGGACTGTTAATCATGATCGATCAAGTAAATGATATTATAATGAAGAAAAAAAATCAAATTTATAGTTTTGCAAGAGAAAGAGAAATTACAAGACACAAATGAAATATTTGCTTATTTACATGTTTACAATGGAATTACTAGAGAGGAAAGTATGACAACAGGCATATCATTCATAAATAATGTTAATTATATTTTATATATACACTGCAATTTATATATAAACCAGAGTAGTCGAGAAATTAATTTCTCTAGATAAATAATCCTGGGATAAATTGCAAAATATACAAACAAACAGTATTCAGAGAGAACTAAAATTGGCTACTTTTCAAATGTCCCCTTTATTGTTGAATAATTAAAGTTAAAAAAATTAAAATGTGTCATCAAAATAATCTTCAATGGCATAGCCTGTTATGTATGTAAAAAAATCTTAGTGCCACCTATTGTCACTAATATAAGCTAACATTTTGATAAAAATTCCATTCTGTAAGATTAAAGAATATGGTATCAAGGTGTCCTTTACAAAGAATATCATTACTGAATATCATGAAAATTGCTAATTATTTCAAAAGTTATTAATAGGGCTCGTCTCTCTTATCTGTCCTCCATCTTACAAGTTCCATTTCCTTCAGAATGTAAGCTAAGTCATAATTATGGACAATATGCATTTAATATTCAACAATAACTTCCGGAAAGAACTAAAATTGCCTAATTTCCAAAGCTGCCGGATGGCCATGTGGTAATGCTGTGACATACCACCTTGGAAGATCCGGATCCTACAACTCCAGTTTTTCAAAAGGGTCAGGCCCAGCCTATTGAACTCTATTCTTCAACCATCCAGTTGACCCCATCATGGGTGTTGGTCAGCCTGTGATGGGCTCTCTAAGGGATGGCCGTGTGGTAATGCTGTGACTTACCACCTTGGAAGATCCGGATCCTACAACTCCAGTTTTTCAGAAGGGTCAGGCCCAGCCTGTTGAACTCTATTCTTCAACCATCCGGTTGACCCCATCATGGGTGTTGGTCAGCCTGTGTTGGCTCTACAAGTGGCCGCCGCCAGATACAGTATATCCCATGAGGATAGGCTCTCTAAGTGGCCGCTGCCAGATACAGAATATCCTATGAGGATATGGCGGTTTAACAAAACTAACCTAACAAAGTTGCCATTTTTCATTTATTTCGTCTTTGGAATCCATTAGTTTTGTGTCCAATTTTAATACTAATTTAATCAACATAGATATCACATTGTCAAGTTGATGATGATATAAATCATCAGTGTTTGTAATGTTTTTCATTGTTATGTCACATTGGGACTACGATGTCATTATGACAGAAACTGACAGGGTGCTGGTTAAAAAACAGGTAAGCCATATATTACCCTTACACTTCTAACACTTATTGCCATCTATTGACACTAATATAAACTAAAATTTTAATGTCACATTGGGACTACGATGTCATTATGACAGAAACTGACAAGGTGCTGGTTAAAAAACAGGTAAGCCATATGTTACCCTTACACTTCTAACACTTATTGCCATCTATTGACACTAATATAAACTAAAATTCTAATAAATTGAAATTTTATCGTTCAGAATAAAAGGTTGTGGCATCGATCTGTCCTTTAATGACAGATCACTACCAAATTTCATGAAAAATCTGCCAATTCAAAATTTATTAGTGGTTGAAACTCCGACAGGTTAGGTAGGTTAAGCCGCCATATCACACGAGGGATATACTGTATCTGGCATCAGCCACTTAAATCCCATCACAGACTGGCCAACATCCATGATTGGATCAACCTGATTGCTGAAGGATGGGGTTCAACGGGCTGGGCCCGGATTTGAATCCAGATGCTCCATGGATGTTCCATGAATCCAGATGCTCCATTACCACGCGGCCATCCGGCCGACCAGAAACTCAGACAGACATTGGCCCGATCTTATAAGTCGCCATTTCCTTCAGAGAGTAACCTAAAAATAAAAAAATATTTTATGCATACATATATTCAATACTCATTTATTGAAAAAAAATTAGCATTTAATCCAAACATATGTTTTGCAAAATATCATAACCAAAAAACAGTTCAGCATTGTATTGTATTTTTTGTCTTTTTATAAGTAGCAGAATATCTACAATTTTAAATATTGCAGATTTTCGATTAACCAGGGATAATCTGCAACCTAGAAGTAATGGCTAATTATCAAAGTGATGGAGGGCATCGAATCCTTTAATAAACAATTTTTTTCTTGGCGAAAAATTGTTTATTAAGGATCCGATGCCGGTCATCATTGAATGGTGGTAAGCCACAGCTTTACCACGCGGCCATCCGGCCGAACAGAAACTCAGACAGACATTGGCCCGATCTTATAAGTCGCCATTTCCTTCAGAGAGTAACCTAAAAATAAAAATATTTTATGCATACATATATTCAAATACTCATTTATTGAAAAAAAATTTAGCATTTAATCCAAACATATGTTTTGCAAAATATCATAACCAAAAAACAGTTCAGCATTGTATTGTATTTTTTGTCTTTTTATAAGTAGCAAAATATCTACAATTTTAAATATTGCAGATTTTCGATTAACCAGGGATAATCTGCAACCTAGAAGTGATGGACGGCATCGAATCCTTTAATAAGCAATTTTTTTCTTGGCGAAAAATTGTTTATTAAGGATCCGATGCCGGTCATCATTGAATCAATTGAATATCTGCTTAGCCATCGCTTGACGATGGTCAAGCGATTGGTAAGCGGATATTTAATGATGGGAATTTCTAGAAGCTTGTAGAATTTATTTCTACAAGCTTCTAGAAATTTCAACTTTCTATTGGTTTACTTATGTGAGCCCGAACGAGAGTAGCCCTCCTCTCGTTCGGGCTCACATAAGTAGATCAACTGAAAGTCAGAATGATCTAGAATTTCTAGAAGCTTGTAGAACGAAATTTTACAAGCTTATAGAATTCATTCTAGAAGCTTGTAAAATTTCGTTCGCTTGACCATCGTCAAGCGATGGTAATCAATGATGGAAAAAGTACGTTTGCCAAGAAAAATATTGTTTATTAAGGATTCGATGCTGTTTATATAAAAGTGTAACAACCCTGTAAATCATTCTGTTTGGCAGAATAGAATTGTACAGAAGAGAAACTGATCAATATCTAGTCAGGTTCTTAAAATCTGGATTTCACATCACTAGAACGTACTGCGGAAACACACAACAGACGCCCAAATGTGATATCATTTCCTCTTTATAACGTACTGCTCGGCAAATTGTGAGCAGAAAAGTAGAGCAGACAAAATTTCAAATTTTAAATTTCTGCAGTTCTTGCTGTTACACTTTTAACCAATCACGTGTGTCGCTTAGAGTGACATTTGCTTGATGTCATGAACTGAAATGTTAAAAATCAAAATGGCGGAAACAACAGATAGTTTGAAGCGCAACGAAGAATTGGAAATGTTTTTCGAAGCTATTAGAAAATATCCCGTTCTCAATTACTGCGTTTATCCTAAAGTGACCAGATATTTTGTTTTTATATTGACGTGTCAAAATAAAAACTAAAACAAGCACTTAACACGTTCGTGAGGACACCATTTTCTTAGTTTATTTAGTTGAGAGTCACTAAAATGTCTTGGATCTATCTTTTCATGTATTTATTAATATAAAAATTACAAAAATCACATATTTCTGATAAATTAATAAAAAAAAATTTAAAATACTTTTTTTCATAACACAAAATAAGTCTCAATAACAAATATAAAAAAATGACTATAAATACAACCATCAATATAACAAATAATATTAAATAATTAATTGCATTATTTATATGTATTTTTCCACTGAGTGAAATTTTTAATAAATCTCCATTACTTGAAATATTGTTATAAAATTCTTCATAAGAATTGGAAAAATTGCATTTACTTTGTAATGTTGATTTCAACGTTTCTGCGCTTGTAAGGAAGTTGACTTTGACCTATCCTATTTTTATTTTATTATGCACTCTATTATTTATTTTTCATATATTGTATATATGCAGTATTGTAAAAAATTAGTTTTATTTTGGTAATTAAACTGTTTTCTTCTAACATTACTGTTATATCTATTTCCTTTCTGTATTATTTCCACACAAAAAGCCATAATATGTTAAATTTTTTTTTTCTTAGGACAAAAAACGTATTATTTGGATTTACATTAATTGCAATGGGAAAAATTGATTCGGATCACGAACTTTTCGGATCACGAACAGCGTCAAGGAACGGATTGTGTTTGTGAACCGACGTATCATTGTACTTCCTACAGAAATCTCAAAATTTGGAAAGGTTATAGAAGGGTTATATTGACAGGGCCGCCGAGAGGGGTGATATCCGAAAGGTTTGTCATGGGCCCGGCATCGAGAAAGATCCGACCGTCGGCCCCGACGTGTCACATAACATGTCCGATAGTTCGCAGGCCGCCACAAGAGCGCACCGTCTGCCATCCAATGCAGTTGTGCCAAAAAAACTATTTTATATATAATAGTATTTTGATAGATAGTTTTAAAATTTTTATTCATCCCTCATCGAAGGTTGGCTTGATCTCTGATGAGGCAAAAAATTTTTAAAATTTTCTATTTACTGTTTGTATTTTGTGATATATAATGTATCAAATTCTAAATTTTATTGTTTACATTTTTAATAAATATCTAATGTTTTATATGACTTTTTTATTAAACCAAAGTTGTGAACTTTTTTTAAATAAGGTAAGGACCGTAGACTTGTCACGGCCCCGAAATCTCTCTCCGAGCCTTGGTCACTGAACTGGTTCGAGAATAATATCGTAACAGGAAGGAGAATAAGAGGGTGTTTATATTCCAATATTTACCTCATACCTTACAAATCCCTAATTCACGATCGTTTCAGTATTTTTTTTTAAGAAAAATATCTGTTCTCGTATTGATTAAAAAAGTGATCGCCCACCTAATTTAATGGACTTTTAAAGTTATTGTTATTTTTTACGAAAATCAGTATCGGGATGTATTTGGATTATAGAAAAGGAATCTATTGATACTTCTGTCCAATTTAAAATGGCGGATCCAGTATGGTTACCCAAAATTCAAAGGATATTTTAACTTATTCCTACATTTTTCTGTTGTTGGCCGGATTGATAATCCAGAAACAATATGGTTTACCACTCAGAAGTCCTGAGCTCTAGATGGAAAGCCCAAAGATCTGGACATCCGGATCCCATTCTTTGCGAAGTGTTTGGTGGTCTGAGCCCGTGCTTTGGATCCCTATTCTAAATAGCGTCCTTCTTTGATGTAAACGATCATTGGCGGTGCCACAGTTCATCGATTTATTAATAAAAAATTGAAAAATAATTTCATTTGTTGAAATTATTTTTCAATTTGTTGTTGAAAAACAGGGATCATGCTTCCATAAATATTTCTCACATGAAGAGATAAGGCTAACATTTTAATGTATAGCAGGGGTGTCCAAATTTTTGGCTTCCTTGGGCCACATTTGAAGAAATAAAATTGTCTCAGACCGCACATAAAATATACTAATTCCAACGATAGTTGGTAGGCGGTCGGATGGCAACGTGGTAACGTGTTGGCGTACTACGCAGGAGGACACGGGTCCGGCATCTCATGAAAAGATTTTTCGGAGTTCCGAACTCGGCCCGGCGATCTCCATCTTTCACCATCCGGTCCCACTCCACGGGTGTAGGTGCAGCCTGTGTTGGAATCGATCCTTTCCTTTCAGTAATCTCACTGATTGGAAAAGGGGCGTAAAACAAAAAAATAAAAAAATAATTTTTAGGTAAAAAATTAGTGAATCATGCACAATATATGATATTCACCAAGACAAATAAGCAAAGATGTCGTAGCATAATAATCTTTGACTTCTTTTCGTTCAGAAACTTTATTAAATCATTGAGCTGGTCAAGAAGTTTTAATCACTGAAATAAGAAATATTTTAGAAAATGAAATAAGAAATGTAGATAGGTATTCCAATAATAAAAGTTTCATTAAGTACATAAAAATATCAATGTTTTAACAAAGTTTACGATTTTATGTTGGGCCACATTTAGTAAGTCGGTGGACTGCGGGTTTGACAGTTCTGATGTATAGCATTCTCAAATTTATTTCATCATCATCAACTAGAAATGGCCACATAAGATAAGGTTTCCTCAACCCTTATAGCAGTGCCAGAGTTTTCTTCCATCTATCTCTATGCAGCACTAAATATTTATCCAGACCAAGGTTTATCAGGTTGGATTTTACTTCTCCATCCATTTTCTTTGAGTTCTTCCTCTTCCTCTTCTTCCCTGAGCTACCCAGTTCGTTAGAATCTTAGGTATCAGATGTCATTCTTTTTACCTGATCATACCATTGTAATCTACGCATCTAACTGTTTATAAAACATTTCTTTTAACATTCATCATTGTTCTGAATGCTATATTCCGCACACTGTCACGTCTAGTTTTCCTAGCAGTGCGTCTCCAAAAGTCCATTTCTCTCGCCAGTAGCCTCTGTTTATGTCTTTTAAACAATGTCCATGTCTCTGCACCATAAAGGAGGATGGTTTGGACAATGGCGGAGAAAATATACTTTTTGATACTTGGGAGTATATTAATGCTCCATAAGATGGAGTTTAGTGAAGCTATCGCTTTCCTCCCTTCCCCAATTCTTTTTTATCAATGTCTCGTTGGCATATACCATCACTGTGTAATAGGGATCCAAGGTATTTGAATTCTTCGACAGTCTTCAATTTTATGTTGTCTGCACAAATTTATTTCAATCTTTTGCAAATTAATTTAATCGTTTTGCACGTACATTCAAACTTTTGGTTACGAACACTTTAACAAAATGGTGAGAAAGAATAGTAAATGAACGAGTATAATATTGATATATGAAATAAATTTATTTTCAAATTAATACAAATTTTAATGAAGAAAATATATATATATATTATTAAATATGTTAAATTTAATGCAGTCGTTGGTTTGTAGCCGCGGTGATAACAAAAGAAACATATCCATAACATAATTGGCGCAATCCTGGGAAGTATATAGTTAATTCGCTATTCATTCTGTCAAATTCTACAGATGCTTTTTAAATCGTAATTTTTTAAATCGTGTAATGCATTTCTTATGGAAGATACACTTAACTCTATGTCGTGTTCAAGAAACTTCTCTGATTTTCATAAGAGTAATTCCGGATTTTTCTCAACTGCTGCTTCTGTTAGGCGAAGGACGTCAGGATTTAGTAGTTTTGGCCTGTTCCTTCGTGGTCCATTGTTTAGCACTTCAAAATTATCCCTTCTGCACTTTATAATTATGCTTTTCCTCGTTTTCTATTTTATACTTGATTTTGACGACGCCTCCTTTACAGAGAAACTTTCTTTATACAATTTAACAAGCAATTTCTTTTTTCCATAGAAACAACCTCATATCTTCCACGCCTTCCACCAACTCTGCGAAGAGCAACGGAAGAGTTCTGAGACATAACATAACAAAAGATTACAAATTTTTTTTCTTTATATCTTCTTCTGTGCAGTCTTTCTGTACAATAATAGATAAAAATAAACAAAACCTAAACGAAGGACATATACATGTACAGTCTATCTGCACAAGTTGAAGACAACAGGAATTTCTATGGAGCCAGCTTGAATTTCCGGTGGGTAGTAAGAGTGGTTATTGAAGATGCAGTTGATTTGTGGGTCATTACTTGAGGAATTGTAGTGGTCAATAGTGCTTCAATGTTGTTTATTGTTGTAGTTGTTTCAGTAGAGATAATAGTTTTGTTACGTTTTACTTATGTGACGTTATTGTCATATACTTATATATGAATTTAAATACTGCTAAGAATAATTTTAATGCTAAGAATATTTGTTTCTTATTTATAAATTCTTTTTATTCACATGGCCAAGTTTTACCCAATGAAATATCTTTGTTTTTTAGAATTTCTCTTTCATTAATAAATTTTTTACAATGAAACAAACAGTGTTTTATTGTTTGTGAGCTGTTGTTGTCACAGCTGCACAAATCATTATTTATAATGTTAAAACGGTTTAAATAGTATTTAAAATTCCCTTGCTGAGTTAATAATTGTGTCAGATAAAAGTTGGTTTTAAAATGATTATTCTTTAATATTTCAACAATAGATGGTATGAATTCATAAGTCAGTCTGCCAGTGTTGGAACTGTTCCACTCTCTTTGCCATTGTAGAATATATAAGTTGTTTAAAACTGCCTTGAGCAAATTGATAGGGATTTTACTATAAGATGTTCTTATATTTGAATTACTTGCTAGTTTCGCAAGCTTGTCTGCTTTATCCATACCATCATTATCAGAATGAACAGTTCGGATAACGAACACTTTTTCAAAAGATTTTTATGTTCATAACGAACACAAACAAACTGTGGGACCCGCGGACTGACGGGATTACAGGTCAGCCCGATGGCTGCGTGATAAAGCTGTGGCTTAACATTGTGGAGGATCCGGGAGTCCCACTCCTCCAATATTTTTCAGGAGAGATCTGGGCTCGGCCCGTTGAAACTCATCCTTCCAGTTGACTCCATCATGAGTGTTGGTCAGCCTGTGATGATGGCGGCTCTATAAGTGGTGCCTCCTGATAAAAATATTCCATGAGGATATTTCGGCTTGACTAACCTAACGGGATGACAGGCTTAGACCTCGCGCGTTTGTGGACTTATGGGTAAGGATGGAAGAACAGTAATTTTTTCCGATTAAAATGAACTCGAAGATAACGTAAAACAAATCAAAGATTTATTAAAAAAGGTAAGAGAGAGATTTTACACTTAAACAAATCAAAGATTTATTAAAGAAGGTAAGAGAGAGATTTTACAATATTTAGTCTCAGAATGGCACCCATACCAGGTTGAGGTTAATAGGCTTGGGGAATCGGCCGGATTGGCCACGTGGAAACGTTTCGGCTTTCCACTCTGGAGGACCCGGGTTCGAATCTCCGGTCTCACCCTTTGAAAATTTTTCATGGAGTCCGGGCCCGGCCCGTCGATCCCCGTCCTCCACAATCCAGCTGACCCCTCCGCAGAATGGGCAGCCTGTGGAAGGGTTTGTTTCGCCCCGCCACTTAGTACTCTTACTGAGTGGAAAGTGGCGTCATCTGTTGACAAAAAAATAGGCTTGGGGAGCTGTACCATGACAATGCTATTAATCACTTACGAAAAATCCTGGAGAGAGAAAAGCAATCAATATTGGACAGATTCTTTATCGGAAATAAACAAATAAATGCAAATGCAACAATATGTATGTATATTATTGTTATTTCATATAAATAAACATAGTAAGAAATTATATAATTTTCTATTTATACTTTTAGGGTCTCCGGAACGAACTAATCAAAATCCCATAAAAACTTATGGTAAATCGATGATCGGTTAACGAATAATTCGGATTTACTCAATACAGTACTAACTGGCGGGGCAAAATAAGTCCCGTCACAGGCTGCACATTCATGCGGAATGTTAGCTGGATTGTAGAGGACAGATATCAACAGCTCAAACTGGATCTCATGAAGAAATATTTCAAAGGGTGGGACCCAAGAAATAAATTCAGACCGTTTAAAGTGGAAACCTAAGCATTTCCATAAGATAAATCCGATCGACTTGAAATGTTTCCGTTGTTGGAGGGATGGCCAAGAGAAAGCATTCTAGATTTTATTTTTTTTATAAATATTTGACGTCACTTTCCAATTTACTGATCATTCTGTAACAAGATAAATATTGGACCTGCTTCAAGTTACTCACCTAATATAGAGTAACCAGTCGAACAGTAAAAGATGAAGTCGGCTGGATGGCTGCGTGATAAAGCTGTGGCTTACCACCTGGAGGATCTGGATTCAAATCCGGGTCCCACACTTCCAGTTTTTCAGGAGGGGTCCGGGCCCGGACTGTTGCACAGTAATATTATTTTAAGAAAAGCTAGTAATACTAGACAAAACAATATGACGGCTATAGTCAGAATATGGCAATATAATCGATCAATGACTGTCATTGTGACAACAGGCAGGAAATTGCTATCTAACAAAAAAATATAAACACCTAAAAGGGTATGTAGTAGTGATGTGTAAGACCATGGGTTTCCAAACATTCTCACCGTGAGGGCCACATTGGGTACTTCAGCACTGTTCAGCGGGCCGTAGCAAAAAAACTCTAGAACTAGATATATAATTTTATTGAAAGTAAATAAAAACTGATTACAGAATATGCGAAATTAAATGATCCTATATTAATGACAACGAACACTATCAGCATATTCTCATATTTTCATCACAAATTATAATAAAACCATTTTTTTTGTTCAACAGATTACGCCACTTTCCACTCAGTAAGAGTACTAAGTGGCGGGGCGAAACAAGCCATCTTGGATCGAATTATGTTCGTTAACCGATCACCCACTGTAATTCCTAGCATCGTACTAGAAAACAACTGAAAATTTTAATTAATTGTTGCACCTAAAATTAGACATAACCAATTTAACTCTAAAAATTTAATTCTCCCCATCGATGTTCTTAATGAATTAAATTATTAACTATCTAACTAGAAATCAAAATTATTAATCAGACATTCGTGAATAAGTAATTTATATAAAATCAAACTAAAATTATGATAACATTTCTAATTACCGTTTTTCACTCCTTTTAACGTAAAAACAAGATCTGAGTTTCAGTCGTAACTGATAGATGGTACGCGGCTGAATAATTGACGAATAAAATTTTTAAACGGAAATCTATATACTTATGGATGGAAAATGATCATTGTTGCCATAGAAATTTTAGGTTTATTTGAAAGTGAAGAATCACGCTATATTATCCCATCTATAAATGCAATTTTAATAATTGATTTTCTAATTGCATACGTTTAGTAAATGTAAGGAATGCGCGTTTTATCATAAAAATAATGACGACCTCATTATTGAACTTACCGTTTCCTGTTTCGATTAAGTTATATAACATTTGAAATCATATTATCTACCAAAATTTATATCATAATTAAATAGGAATTAGTAATATATCACTCAAATTGTCTTAAAGATATACGGTCATCTTTTGCAATAATCGCAATAAATCTGTAAATAAAGTTCGAAAGACTCAAAACGAAGTTTTCGAATTATTAATGAATGAAAATTAATGAAAAATATGCATGATTAGTGTAAATGATAGGAAATAATGTTCACAAAATTTAATCGACTACAATTAGATCGATTTACTACTAAATAGATTAAATTAGTAATTAATTACATTGACTTATTATAAATAGATTGTGCTTTTTAAAACAAGATAAACTGGATTGAATTGATTACTTCGCTCAATCGATCTAGATCGAAATTTAGTAAAGATATTTCTTGTCATCTTTAAGTCCCACCGAAAACTTCGTGCATTAATACATTTGAAATGATTACAGTAGGACATGTTTTTATCTCCAACGCTTTTGTAAATATCGCCACAGTCAAATGATTCCAACTAATTCGCATATTGTCGTTGTTATGTTAATTGCCTTAATATGCTATTAAATAATATAAAAGTAATAGTTCATTTTATCAAAATATTAGCATAATACAATTTTCTGAGAGTTTTTAGTTGAGTAATAAATGCTCAATCAAAATCTAGCTTGTAAAAATAGGCAAGATTAATACTAAGAAATTAGGGTGAGCCTATGCAGACGCGAGAATGCGAAAAGTTTTTCGAGAGCGAGAATGGGAAAAGCTTTTCTCTCATAAACTGTCATGCAGTATCGTGAGCTGCTTATGCGACTAAACAAATTGAATAGACATAGATGAATACTATTAATAAAAACATTATTGCTAATAAGGTTGTGTTTTGATGACTTCTCGGTTTCTATGCTGAATTAATCGGTTATCCCAAATTTTGGTATAAGAAAATATACAATTAATTAATTTTTCTTTGAATATCTTGAATTTGTGTCCTTTTTTACAGATAACAGTATGCGTTAGACGAAGAAAAATGCGGATAATAGGCCCTATAGTATTGAATATTTAAAATGTGGCTTTATTCTGTTACCAGAAAATAGTATTTTATCTGTGTGCCTTCTATGCAATAAAAGTTGTCAAACGAATCGGTGAAACCTTCTAAGCTTAAGAAACATTTGACAAAGTCCATAGGGACAAAAAAGATAAAGATATAACGGTTTTTAAAATAGTCAAAGAAAAATATTTGAAAACACCGTCAATGCAATAACTCTTAGCGACAACATCTGAGCGAGATCATGATGGACTGAGTGCTTCTTATAAAATTTCTTTACTGATTGCAAAGTCCGGAAAGCCGCACACAATTGATGAAGAACTTATTCTATCAACTGTAAGTGAGATAATACGTACTCCGCTACATAAACCAGCTTCTGATATTATAAGAAGAATTCCACTGAGGAATAATACAGTATAAAGAAGGATTGCTGAAATGGCTCAGTATATAGAAAATTTTTTATATGAGTACTTAAAAACATCTGAATCCTCTATACATCTTGATGAGTCAACTTTACCAGGAAACGAAGTTTTAATTTAACTTATGTGAGATTTGTAAAAGAAGAAAAAATTTCCCAAAAATTGTTATTTGTCAAATGTTTGGAAACTCATACGAAAGGTGAAACAATATTTAATGAATTAAAATGATTTTTCGATGTAAAAGCTATACCCTTGAGTAATATCCTCTCCGTTGCTACTGGCAGTGCTCTGGCAATGGCAGGACGACACCGGTACTTTCTGGCATACTTAAACCAAGCTGTTCCGAATATATTATCTGTACATTGTGTCATTCATCGATAACATTTAGTCGCCAAAATTCTTAATGAACGCTTGCATGGCTCACTGATTATGTCATTAGAGCATTTAATAAAATCAAATGGAATGCCTTAAATAAGAAATTATTTGCTCATCTTTGTTTCGAAAATGATGAAGATTATAATAATTTACTACTTAACACGGAAGTTTGTTTGTTATCTAAAAGTGCATGTTTGGATCTATTTTTTGCACTCTCATTCAGTGTTGGAATTCCTGGAAAGTAAAGACAATAATTTGCGGCTCAATTTAATTATTTCAAAAAATGACATAGCTTATATGGCTGACTTATTTGCCAAATTTAACGAAATCAATTTGAAGCTACAAAGGTGATCAATTAAATTTAATCAAAACTAGTATTACCTATTATCTTTCTAATCGTGGAATCATGCGTTAGAAGGAAAAATAAAAACATAGTAACTGAAATCTACAAAAGAAATATATTTATGATTGACATTATTTATTTCTACCTGGAAAACTTATGACATCTAGAGTTACAGAGAATTCCCCTTTTTTCTTGCACAAGCATCTTTTCGAAATGCAACCTTTCTCGCAAACACAACGTGTGAATCTTGTGGTGCTATCAACGCTTTCCTAGCAGTCGTCTTCAAAACAAATATCTGTATCTGGTACCTCTTCGGACATCACTAACATCTCCCAACAAACTTCATATTCCAATCTACAAAAGATATTTTTTCATAATCATATTTTGGGCACACTATAAATAGTAACAAATACATAAAAGATACGAAACCTACCTGCAATATAATTTACCAATCTTTCCATCCTTATTTCCAATGTTGTGCAGATCTTCATTTTTTTCCAGAACAACTCTGATATTTTGAAAATCTACCTTTGTTGCTCTGTCCATGTCTGGGATTGGGATTATGACATTATCTTCTTCTTCAACACGGGGTAGGTAGCATTGGAGATACGTTTCAATTTCTTGGCCTGTTTAGACAAACTTTTTTGAGCTTTTCTTCTAGCTAATGTGATGTAAATTCAATTAGGACAAGCCTCATGTTTTTTTCAGCAGGGGTCTCAGCTTCGTTCTGTCGCGGATTCATCTCCTCGATAACTCTCTGGAGTTTGTCTTCATCTTCAATGCTTCGAGAACATCTGATAGCAATGCTGAAGTCGCGAGTTCTATTCTTGGATTTATCCCGAACATGGCTCGATAGGGAGACTGTTTTATTCCCTAATGAAAAGCTCAGTTGTTCATAAACTGAACAAATCGAAGGCCTTTAAGTAACTGCTTTTAACTAGTAAAAACTGTAAATAATTGCAAAAAAAACAACTTTTCCGTCAATTCCAGTTTTCCCTAAAACGTCTTACAAGGGAAGGAAGGGAATTGTCCGACGCCGATTTGGACCAAATTTTGGGTGTATTCAAACAGTCTTTGGCGACACTCACAGTCTTTGCCTCTTGGCACAGACTGTAAGTGTCGCCAACATGAAAACTCTGGGTTTACGTGATACATGTTAGAGAATTAAAGATTCTTCCCTGTCGATTAATGATTAAAATGCGAATCGACATTTCCGTTGTATTAAGGATCCATTCCAAAAAATTCGGCTAATAGTTAAGAATTCATCTTTTCTGAAAAAGATAATCAATTAGTGTTACCTCTTCTATACTTAATTACGTATTTTCCCTCCACGAAAGCCGCGCTTAGCTAAGGTGGATGAGTCCAAAAGCGAAAGGGGGCCGAATTGGCCGCGTGGAAACGCTTTGGCTTTCCACTCTGGAGGACCCGGGTTCGAGTCATTATTATTTAACTTGTTTGTAAATTTATTCAATTTATTAGTGTAAGTTCTAACATCGTTGTTTTTTGTTCTAGTCTAACACTTAATCGGCACTTCTAGTTTAAGTTCCGATTTCCGGTTTCGTTTCGTCAGTTAGACGTTACGTTGTTGTTAGATTGTTTAGTAGTTAATTAGATTTAAGTTAGAACTTAGCTTAAGACCTGAGTAGATTGTTTAGTAGTTAATTAGATTTAAGTTAGAACTTAGGTTAAGACCTGAGCTCAGGCCGAACTCTGGATTGCAGAGTCGTGAGACCGTTAGGCTTAGTTTATAATTAATAATATCGACATTCGTTTTAATCCGCGACTTTGCACGCTCAGCTCATTTTTTTTTAGATCTAAAACTTATTCACCACTGAAAAAACTTTCCGTTGCATCATTAGTGCCGGGCCAGCATAATGAAAATGTGTTTTCTTAATATTCCTGAATGGTATGTTGTTCGTATCAGAGTGACTAAATATGTCTATCCACCTGGCATGAGTGACGTACAGTGAGTGATAGATACTGCATATTCATTATTTCTTTTAATTTTAAAATTTAAATCGGCTGTTTCTGTAGCAATCTCCATAATAGTATTTTTATCACATTCAACACTTGTCACATACAAGTAGAAACATTTGTTGCCAGTTTAATAATAATAATATGAGGTAGAGGAAACAATAACTTTGTGCCATTGCGAAAATGTTAAAGATTACACGCCTAAAGGCTGGATTCACACTGGCCTTACGATTGCGATCTCGACAACAACCGCGACTGTTGCTATAAGATTACACATCTAAGGCTGGATTCACACTGGCCTTACGATTGCGATCTCGACAACAACCGCGACTGTTGCTATAGAAACAATCCCATCAGGCCTCGCTTCACGGCTCTTCGTTGCGACTACGACAATATTCAACTTGCTGAATACTGTTGCGGTCGCAGTGGATACTGCATTACCATAGCCAACAGAAAGGAGGCAATTTGGCTATCTGTTACGAGATGTATGCTACATCAGCTCTTATTGGCTGTTGTTTACGCAGTTGCTATTGGTTGATTCGAAAAATCGTGAAGCCGGTCGTGATCAATGTGCATGTTCTATTGCAAGTTGTCAGTCGTGGTCATAGTCGTAGACAGTGTCGTAGCTACTGCTCTAAGCGCCATGGCTCAAGATATAAAAGGCGTCTTTGTGAGGTGGACGATGGTAGTGATCCCTTAAATTAGGCGCCTATGGCCGTGGCCACCTTCGCCATAGCCTCGCTATGGCACTGGTCGTAGACGTGGTCTCAGACCAGTATGATCCGGGACAGTTTTCATTGCGGGATAAACAACTCAAATCCGGGACGTCTGGTCACTTTAGTGAAAGTGCACATAAATAAAAATAATTTTAATACGGTAGAATCTCGATAATTCAAGGTGAACGAGATCGAAGTTGCCCATTATAATCGAAAAATTCGGCCTATTGACATGTGGTGTAATCCATTGAATATATTTGAAATGTGTGATTTTATAAGTGATTAAATATAATACTGTAGATATCATTATACACTGACGGAAAAAAAAATCCCAACACCAAGAAAGACTTGTGTTAGATAAACAAAATTTGGTAGGCGTGTTTATACATCTGAAAGATGACATCGATTCAAATTTCGC
>AYEL01085837.1:0-12337 GCA_000484575.1 Olivierus martensii
GTCTTTCTTCGAGGTCATTTTTCTCCATAATGGCTAGCCATTGGCCTCTAGCCTTTTACTGTGTTTTAGTACTAGTCAAGAACTCTTACAGAAATAAATTTCGTTTCATTCCGTTTTCCGGCCCTCGCGCCCTCTTCCTTGTCAGTTGAAATTTTGAAGTATTAATTACAAGTGTGATTTCAAAAGCTTATCAGATAAATTTGCTCTATATTTTGACTTGATATATTTCATTCGGAAAAAAGTTTGTTCGCAAAGATGCGTTGTCCCGAAAATATAGATGAATAGTCGAATTGGCGGGTCGGATAAGATCATATTGCGGGCCGTAGTTAGGAGACCCGTGCTAGACTGAAGCCTAGAATGGCGAAAGTTAGATTCAAATTTGTGATGACGTCATGTGATTCTTGTAGTGAAGCAGATGTATATTAATTATTGACGAATGAAAAATTTTACAATAAATTACGATTAGTAAGTACATGTTTAGAAAAAAAAATCTAGAATTTACGATGAGCTTTTAGTTTTGGTTAAAAATTTAATTTATTTTTAAGATCGCTAGATGGCCGTTCAAGCGTTTCATCAAAAATCGTCTGCTTAGAATACCGCCATGTTGTGAGTTTTAAATTTTATGTTTTTACCTATTCAAAGAATCTGTAGCAGCGCAATATTTATGTAGATAATTCCTCTTCCGATTTTTTTCAGTAGGACCTCTGAAAGTTAACATCTGATTCAGATGTTAACTTTCAGAAAAGTATCAGATGATCTGATACTTTTATATATTTTGTCTTGGCATTAAGGCAGTTGATTTATCTGCTCTGCTAACCATTGATTGATCATGTTAATAGTTTTCATTATGTTCAAGTGTTTATTATTTTTTTCCTGCAATGTTCAATCGAAAAATGTGTCTTTTTTTCTGTTTTAGTGGCATTGAAGTTCTTCAAATTGCATTATAAAGCCACCCTGTCTTATTTTGGCAATCATCGACTGTTACATTGTTATTTTCATATTTAAGAGTTGTTTTAATTAACAAAAGAATATGTATAACTTGTGTACATGATGAGATATCACTGGTAAAAGTCATAATCTTTTATAGAAGATTGCTGTTAATATAAACATAATTGTTATAAAAAATTATTATTGTTAATAGAGCAATAATATTGTTAGAGTTTTCTGTCCTCCTTCTAAAACATGCAAACTGTAGATATTTTCCATTCTAGATGATTTTTAAACTTTCTTCTTTTTCTGTATTATACATTCTCTTCAATTAAAGTACGGTATTTCCTCTTGATTTCTTTCTAGAGGGATTTATATTCATAAGAAAGTCTGATTTTTCGTACACTTGAAACAAACTTGGTGTAGAAGACATTCATTAAGAAATTCTAATTTTAAATCACGTTTTAAAAACTGTTGGTTAATTTTCACATATTTAAAAGGCAGCATGGCTACATTCAAAGTAAATAAACTAAGTCTTTATCACTAATAAATAAATGAATAATTAAATTAGCTTACTTTAAACCAAGATAAGCTATTTATTATATACGAAAAGAATTTCGAACAGAATACATAGCTTAAGTTACAGAATCGAACCGTTTTCAAAAAATCGAATCAAAAATATTCAAAAATCAGTTCGTATGTTCCAATTTCAAATATGAATTAAAAAATCAGAAACAAAACACAACGGAAATTCTGCTGCAAATAATGATTTTCATGTCCATAAAGGCCGTATCACAATGGACGAAATATCAGCAACTACAACCAATAATCGTGGATAGCTGATTGTAGTTGTCGATTTTAACTTGTCTGATACCATTTGTTGGGGTGGAACAACTACAATCAACAACCAACAGTTGTTGAACATGGGATCTAAAAAGTTGGAGCACTTTTTTCCTGGAGCCAATCAAACTCGTCCTGTAAACACGTGTCAGGTTTGCTACGTATTACTGTTACATTCAAATCGAAAATGGTGGCAGTCAAGTTCATGTGGACTTCAGACTTAGAAAATCAATTGAATATATAAGATAAAGCGTACCTGTGGAATCCAAAGATCAGCAATATACGGAAAAAATCCATATTTTCCGTTTTTTATTTCTGTTTTTAGATATAATGTGTAATGAAGCTAATAAAATCGAAATTGTACCAGAAAGTTTTAATCTGTAGTTTCGACCTTGAGACGCCATATTGGAAGTTACTTCAACTTAACAAAAAAAAACTGGGACAACAGATCGGAAGCGCATGATAAGAAAGTTGCTCGAAATAGACAACTTTTGTTGGTCGTGGTTGGTTGTTGTTGATTGAATTCGTGCAGCGTGATACGGCCTTAACACGAAAAGCCCTCTAGAGCATGCATGCATGCGATTTCCGAGAATGCAACTGGATGGCTGCGTGATAAAGTTGTGTCGTACCACTCTGGAGGATCCGTGTTCAAATCAGAATCCCACATCTCAAGTTTTTTAGGAGGGGTCCGGGCCCGGCTTGCTGAACCCTATCCTTCAACCATCCAGTTGGCGGCCCCATCATGGATGTTGGCCAGCTTGTGATGGGCTCTATAAGTGGCCACCGCCAGATACAGAATATCCCATAAGAATATGGCGGCTTAATCAAATTAATATCAACCTAACCTTGCCACATAGTATTCTTCCATAATGGATTGTGGCGTTATATGCTGACAAAAAAACCTAATCAGAATGATCTCTTTTGGAATTTCTAGAAAGAATTTGTAGAGAGATATTCTACAAGCTTCTAGAATTATTCAATGATGGAAAAAGCGCGTTCGCCAAGAAAAAAATTGTTTATTAAGGATTAGATGCCGTTTATATAAAAGTATAACAACTCTGTAAATCACACTTTTTGGCAGAACAGAGTTGTACAGAAGAGAAACTGAACAATATCTAGTCAAGTTCTTAGACAGATTGCTTATTAAAAATCATTTAGATAATAGATTATATAATGATTTTTACTTATAGATGATTAAGTTTTTGAATTTTAATGTAAGTTTAAATATAATATTTTAAAGGGTGAAAGTGCGCATAGATAAAAATAACTCTAATACAGTAGAATCTTGATAACTGAAAGTGAACGAGATTGAAGTTGCCAAAAATTATCGAAAAATTCGACTTATGAATACAATCGTACCTTGATTAACGACCGTCGGTAACCAAAATCGTCGTTATCCAAGGCACGATTCCCCATAGGATTTAATTGAAAATTGAGTTATCCAAGGCGCGATTCCCCATAGGATTTAATTGAAAATTGATTAATTCATTCTGTTTTCTTCCACAACCATAGCAAGTATTAAAAATGCAGACAAAACTCATTTAAAATGACTTAAATATATGGAAAGTATCGTTTATTTATTATATTTGCTACAAAAAAAATTAACATTAATAAAATGAACTATTTATTATATTTGCTACAAAAAAATTAACATTAATAAAATGAATTGGTTGTGGAAACAGTTTTTAATTATCAATCTTCACCAGAAAACAATTGGTCTCACTTTGGAGATTTTTGACAAACGAACCCGTAAACATCGATTAGCGGCTTATAGATTCAACGATTATTATACAGATAAGATTTGATTACTGATTAGCAGTTTATAGATTCAACGATTATTATACAGATGAGATTTGATTTTGCCTTTATGGCGGAATGAACAGTGACACGCATTCGCTGATTTATTGTCTATATGAACTGTTGAACCTACTGATAAGCAGTTTATAGATTCAACTCTTATTATACAGATAAGATTTGATTTTGCCTTTTGATGGCGAATGAACAAGATTATTATACAGCTAAGATTTGATTTTGCCTTTTGATGGCAAACGAACAGTGACACGCACTCGCCCATAAATACTGATTAGCAGCTTATAGATTCGACAAATGAATCCATAAACACTGATTAGCAGCTTATAGATTCAACGATTATTATACAGACGTAAACACTGATTAGCAGCTTATAGATTCAACAATTATTATACAGATGATAAATACTGATTAGCATCTTATAGATTCAACGATTATTATATAGATAAGATTTGATACTGATTAGCAGTTTATAGATTCAACGATTATTATACAGATGAGATTTGATTTTGCCTTTATGGCGGAATGAACAGTGACACGCATTCGCTGATTTATTGTCTATATGAACTGTCCCATAAATACTGATTAGCAGCTTATAGATTCGACAAATGAATCCATAAACACTGATTAGCAGCTTATAGATTCAACGATTATTATACAGACGTAAACACTGATTAGCAGCTTATAGATTCAACAATTATTATACAGATGATAAATACTGATTAGCATCTTATAGATTCAACGATTATTATATAGATAAGATTTGATACTGATTAGCAGTTTATAGATTCAACGATTATTATACAGATGAGATTTGATTTTGCCTTTATGGCGGAATGAACAGTGACACGCATTCGCTGATTTATTGTCTATATGAACTGTTAAACAGTGACATGCACTCGCCGATTTATTATATATATGAACTCTAGGATCTTGAACAGCTACTGATAAGCAGTTTATAGATTCAACTCTTATTATACAGATAAGATTTGATTTTGCCTTTTGATGGCGAATGAACAATGCAGATTTATATGAACTGTAGAATCTCGGACAGACTTTCTTCTTCTAATGGAATCGAAACTGCGACGTCACACCACTTGCAGGTGTCATGTAATATATAAGACAAACAAACAATAGAGCAACGTCACACCACTCGCAGGTATCAAGTAATATATAACACAAACAAACAATAGAATCAGACTTTTCGCACAGAATTTATAATAATAATTGTGTAGAAATCATCTTTAAGAAACTAAAAACTAATGAAATTTTTCACATCTATTTTTAATTAATTAAATAATTTGTTTTCATTACTATATGTGTGCATCTATTTTTAATTAATTAAATAATTTGTTTTCATTACTATATGTTCCGTCTATTTTTAATTAATTAAATAATTTGTTTTCATTATTATATGTTATAAAAACTAGTGAACTGTTGCAAGTCTATTTTTAATTAATTAAATAATTTGTTTTCATTATTATATGTTAAATTATCAATTAAATTAAATATATTTTTATACGGTTATAATTTTATTGATCTTAATAATGATATTGTCGGATTTGAATTGATGGCGATAAAAAATATAATGATTAACAACTGAACTAACGAATCACGTGATGCAATGACAAGGTGTTTTACAGAGCTCTATTTTGTCGAAGTTCACATAATAAGGAGTCGTTAACCAAAGCATGTGTCGTTAAGCAAGACATTTTTTCTTACAGCCACTCATCGTTAACCAAGTACGTCATTATCAGAGGCCATCGTTAACCAAGGTACCACTGTATATGATTTATAATCTACTGAAATGAATGATTTTATGTGTTTAAATGTAATACTGTAGATCTCATTATAAGAATATAAAGAATCCTTTGCCTCTGCTATATAAAATCATTCATTTCAGTAGATTATAAGTGTTTAAATGTAATACTGTAGATCTCATTATAAGAATATAAAGAATCCTTTGCCTCTGCTCAAACTGTGTGTCGACAACATGAAAGTTCTGGATTTATGCAATATGTGTTAGAGAATTAAAGATTTGCTTCTGTCGACTGATGATTAAAAGTGCGAATCGACAATTCCGGTATGTTAAGGATTCATTCCAAAAAATTCGGTGAACAGTTAAGGTAGGTTAGGTTAGTTTGGTTAATTCGCCATATCCTCATGGAATATTCTTTATCTAGCAGCGGCCACTTATAGAGAGCCCATTACAGCGTGGCCAATATCCATGATGGGATCAACTGGATGGTTAAAGGATGGGGTCCAATGGTTGGGCCCAGACCCCTCCCAAAAAACTGGAGGTGTGGAACCTGGATCCTCCAGTATAGCAAGCCACAGCTTTATCATGCGGCCATCCAACTGATGCAAATAGTTAAGAATTCATCTTTTCAGAAAGAGATAATCAATTAATGTTGCCCAGTTGGTGGTGTCTCTCTTCTATACTTAATTATGTATATTATTTTAAGAAGAGTTAGTAATCTTAGACTAAACAATTAAAACAATATGACGGCTAGGGTTGCCAATAATGTCATTTTGATCCAAAGACTTCGAGCTTTGCGATCATTCTTCGGGCTTCGGATTTCAAATAAAATTATTCGGGTTCAATAAAAATTATACGCGTGGACAAAAAGTTAGTAGAATTTCCTTTTGATCTCTATTGCAATTCACAATGATGACAACTTCAAGCAAAAATTATTTGAAATAATATTTCTTCGGGTCAGCGTTGACTCGAAGTGGCAATCTGACAACTATAATCATCAGATCGCAGGAAAATGTTCAGAATATGGCAACATAACTGATCAATGACTGTCATCATGATAAAAGACAGAAAATTGCTATAACAAAAACTGATAAACACCTAAAAGAGTATGTACTAGTGATGTGCTAGATTGAAATCTAGAATGGCGAAAGTTAGGTTCAACTTGATTAGATTCAAATTTATGATGATATCATATGATTCTTGAAATGAAGCAGTTCTATATTAATTATTGACGAATAAAAACTTTTAATTATGATTAATTAGTATATGTTTAGAAAAAAGAACTAGAATTTATGATGAGTTTTTAAAAATTAGTTAAAAATTTGCTACTAATTAATCATAATTAAAAGTTATGTTTAGAAAAAAGAACTAGAATTTATGATGAGTTTTTAAAAATTAGTTAAAAATTTGCTATTATTTTTAAGACTGCTATATGGCCGTTTACATGGTTTCTAAGTTCTTCACTCTATCATGAATTAGTTGAACCTTTAATTCAATCATTATCCAATATGTGTTTGTCGCCACGTCTGGCTTTGGTTCTAGATATGTGTTTACCACTGTGTCTGGCTCCTGCTCTAATTTTTCTAACTTATCATTAATTTGTTTTATCGTGGCTTGTAATTCATCAGTATTTTGATAGTTTTGTTTGGTTGTAATAGACTCTGTCGCAATAGCATCATCTTCGCTAAGTTCTATTCTCCTTACAAAAGGTTGCAGTCTGCACTTTGTCACTTCCTCGATTAATTCTTTGCACGTAGCTATGATAAGCATCTCGTCAAACGTTTTAGGATCGTGCGATAATATATTACACCTAATTTTATCATTAATCCCATTTAAAAACTGGATTCTTAGTTTTTCATCAAACTCCTTTCTCTGACAATGCTCTACAATAATTCTATCCTGTTCTGTCCTGCTATCTATATCTATAATAGTTTCTGCACCAAGAGCCTGCAATTTGGTTGCATAAGTCTGTACATTTTCTCCTCTCTGTTGCACACACGACTGAAATTTTTGGAGTCTGATCGTGTAAGGTACCTTTGAAAATTGCTTTATCATTTGTGCTTTAAACTCATTGCAATCTGTCAAGCCCTTTGTTTTAAAATCACGCCAAGCAAATTCGCGAGCGATTCCTGTTAGCTTACATTTTGCGATCCCTAAATTTTTGGCGGTCCGACCAGGAGGCTAAAGTCCCTATCTCATCAATCGTGTCGAAATAATCAGTCACACGAGAAGTAGGTTTATCCCCAAAACTTGAAAGCTGCCGAGTGAAAATACCGAAAGATCCTGTTGTCGTCTCCGGACATGTCACTGCATCAACTCAAGCGTGTCCTTCCATCTTTGAAGTTTAACTCTTGCCCCACGTTCCTTGTTTTTTGTCCCCTTTTATTTCAAATAATCCCACTTCTGACACCAGTGTGGGTTCCACAGAGCAACAGTGGCATCAGATATTTTTGATAGCAAAAAACGCGAATATGTGGCGTTTATGTAAGGATGGAAAGGAGGAAATCTCCAGTGATGTAATGACAGACAACGATACGGTTGAAAAACAAACCTGGATCTTTATTGAGAGAGAGAGATCTCTTAACAAATACTGCTAACCTGAACACAGAGAGCAGTGCATCCCAATACAGCTGGAGGATAAATACCTTTAAAATTAATAAAGTCTTTAAATAACTATAAACAACTGAGTTCTGCTGCTTCTACGAACACAAGAAATCACAACAAGCACTTGAAGCAGGATAAAAAACTAATTTTTTACGAAATCACAACAAGCACTTGAAGCAGGATAAAAAACTAATTTATTATTACACTTGAAGCAGGATAAAAAACTAATTTATTATTAGATATTATATAATTACTTGAAGCAGGATAAAAAACTAATTTATTATTAGATATATATAATATTGCTTATTTCTTTCTAACTTCTTTCAGTGCGCACACACACACACACACACACACACACACACACACACACACACAAACACAATTTTAGTTTTATATGGATCCTTTCTCCAGACAGCTTTCGGGACACACCTTCCTTAATGGCACCTTCTCCCTGATTCTACCTGACTGTGACTTGGACTTTTTCTTCTTACCTACTTTCTTTTCTCCTTCTACATATTTTGTTATTATAAAGTTTAACCTTTTGTTTACATTATCATGTTCCTGGTGACATCTGCACGCAATTTGATCTCATGTTGTCGCCATTATAACTCGTGTTTTGTTGGGATTTATGTTGTATATAAAATTCTATGGATAATCGAGATAAATTAACAATGATAAACAATTGATTAATGTAACACCTTTTTCAGGATGTTTATGTTTCTTTACACAACTATTTCTTTTATTTATAATTATATATAATCTATCTCTTTTTTAATGTTACTTATTGGGAGAAGTTTTCATAGCGAACGAGAAACTCCATCCATCTATACTTCACATTCCTTTTTCTTTTTAACTTATCTATTCATACAATTAATGATTCATCATAAGAGAAAATGTGCACTATACGATTATATAGTCGCGATTCTCCACAATTTAAATATGAACATTTATAGATATCTGTGTATTTCTAATAAAAGGATAGAACAAGTCTTGTTTTAAAAATAAATGTGGAGGATCCTGCTGCTACCACAGAAATACTACTGGTGCAAAGAGGACTGTGAGCATTTTATATGTTATTGATTGTAATGCACAATATGATATTTAAATACCTACAAAAAAAATTAATTTATGTATAATCATACACATATTTTTAATAAAAAAATCAAAATAATCAGTAAAGAAAATTATATGTAATGGTTTCCTCTGATTATTTATTTATATCCTTATAACTTTATAAGGATATAAATAAATAATCAGAGGAATTTTCTAGTTCTCTATGTATTAAGTGCCTTAACTTTTAACTTTAGTATGTAGGCTGAAGTAGACCAGTTGATAATAACCAAAATTGTTCCTTTAATTGAAAATGTTTTTCTACCTAGGGCTGGACTGTTTTGTCTTTAATTACATTTCTAAAGGGGCAGAATGTCTACAATCTTACCTGGATGATTCTGATCACTTTAGCTATTAATAAAATATGATAGTAGTGCATATGTAATTATGAATGACGATAATTATTAATAAATCACTAAATAAAATATTAAAGTGAAATAAATAAGAATTGTACTGTTTGTTGTTTTGAACTACTGTATATTACCTAAGATTAAATTTGTAAATTTCAATATTTATGAGAAACATTTTAATTTTGAAATAGCATAAATGTTTCTAATATACTGTATATTAAATTGTTTATTGAACAAATATATTTTTATTAAATTTTTTGAAAGATAAATTTTATTTATTAAAAATTCAACAAACAAAATATATTAACATATTCATATTATTATTATTTTCTTCTTTCAAATTGAGATATGGTCACAATCAGTGTTGTCACAATCGGTGTCGTCATAATCAGGTGAATAAATGCTTCGTCACAATCGATAGCGCTCTCCGAGGAAAACGCTACAGTCGCCTTCCGGGCTCCTCCATTTTGGAAGGCTAACGTAGAACTTTGGTTTCTTCAGCTCGTATAGTTTAAAGCTTATATATATAAGCTTTAAACTATACTGTTAAAATATTTGTTTGTCTGTCATTATTTGTTTGTAAGTCTATTTTATTTGATTTCACGTAAGCTGAAGAGGATCTATTATAGCAGTGCTTCTCAAACTTTTTTCATTCATGACCCCATTTTTCATTACGAGATTTTTCGCGACCCCAGGTATTAAATATGAAATAAAACATACAAGTACATAAAACATTTACACACTTATTAAGATGAAGACAATCAGCCAACTACACTGAAAATTCATATGCTGTCATACATTAAATATTGGGCGTTTGTGAAATTACATATAAACATCAAGTTGTTATTAATTTAATTGAAAATTTTTTCAATACGATGCTGGGAATTTTTTTTTGTAACGTCAGAATGATCGACAAACTATTATTACATCAATCCCTCAACATTTACAAATTCATGCATTCGCAAAGTATCCATAAAACATTATAGGATCAAAACCCTTTCTTAATAAATTATTTAAACTTTATTGTTTATAGTACTGTTATGGTGAATTTATAGCATGGTACATATCTAATTTACATCATAGTAAATATAAGTACAGTAAACTTATTGTACATATTAATGATGCACACTATTATAATATAAAAATAAATGTTATACATTTACTGTACAACATTTTGTTTTCAGTTTTACATCATTCATCACATTCTCAAATTTCTCACATGTAATCTTCTGTTAGCACATCTCTATTGAATTGAAGTACAGATTGCATATCATATTTTTTAATTTAAATATTTTTTTTTATCTCAGTAACCAATTATTACTATAGAGTATTATTTTTTGTATGTTTTTTTAGTATTGTAATGTATTATAACACATTACATTATCATATAATATTATATTAATTGGTTATAATATAGAACTGTACAGGATTTTGGCTATTTAGACCAGGGGTGGGCAACCGTTTTTTTGTAGGGGGCCGTATAGAAAAATTTATGGTGGGCCACAGGCAAAAACAAAAACAATTGATGATAATAGTATTTATTTAAAAAAGAGAAGATACAGATATGTAAGTATACATAGGTTGATATTAGATATAATAAAATAACGTGGCCCGCGGGCCGGAGGTTGCCCACTATTAGATATGATAAAATATGTGGGTATGTAAGTATACATAGCGTTGGTATTAGATATAATAAAATAATGTGGCCTGCAGGCCGGAGGTTGCCCACCCCTAATTTAAACAGTACAATATAGGTATAGTGTACTATAGTATACAATATAGATATTTTTAGATATGATGTTTGCATAACATGAAATTCACATAATGTCCTTTCAGAGTGAACATATTCAGAATGCCAAGCAAATATACCTATATTTACTTGAAATCATCTGTATATAATTTCTCTCTCAAGATTTAGAAAAAAAAAATAAAAAACTTGTTTTTTCCCTGTCTAGATTTATAATAATGCATAACCACTAGCATATGTCAGAGAAACTTTCCATTAGCTTAAGTCTCCACAGAAGCATTATTAAAATAATGGGTTAAAAAAATACAATCAAAACATACAATGTTTCTTTGCAACAGATTGAAGAACAAATCAGAATTCCAACACTACAATTTTTCACTGTATTATATTCATTTGAAGATAGTGGTATAGAAGTATTTTTATATTAAAAGTTAATATAAAAATATCACTAGCATTATATAAACAATAGGAAAATAGCAATATTTTACATGATTATTTTTGAAAAATATTTAAATTATTTTGAAATAACAATGAAACAATCAATGTTAATTTCAAATTTTAAAAAATCAGCATAAATATAAATCTTTAAAAATCATGCCACTCAATACTCTAAAAAAGTATTACATTTTTTATATCCAAATTATTAATCTAGTTTAAATAAAGTCTAATAATTTTTCCCAGTATATGAACAATTAAAAAAAATTAAAAAGTAATAGTTTATTAATTATAAATTTCAAATGAATTTAATCCCAGGAAAATCCCCAAATCTTTTATTTTGATTATATTTGATAGTAAAATCTTATATAAAAGTATAAGCCCTGATTGGTGGAAGAGAGAAATAATCTGCTATACATGAAACTTAACTGATTTAAGAATACAAAAAACTTTATATAGTTACACTAATATTCTGCTTTCTTAATTATATTATGCCATAATATTTTTTGTTTTATCTTATTATTATTTATTTTAAAAATTTACTTTGAATTACTAACCTCAGATGTGGTTCTATCTCCAATTTCTGAAGCTGGAGGTGCTAGAGATTCTAATTTGGTGGGTCGCTGGACAGTAGACTCACAACTGGCACTGGGATTAACATCTTCTGTTTGAGTATCACAGCTGTTAGGTTCTGAAGTTCTGTCAGTTTCATTTTTTCCTTTATTTCAAAATCAATTGTTTAAAATAATAATAATA
>AYEL01085838.1:0-39175 GCA_000484575.1 Olivierus martensii
ACAAAAACAAAGTACTTTCGGTCTATCTACTAGACCATCTTCAGCATTACATTAACTTATAAAGAACATACAGTAAATAGAATACAGTATTTGTTCTTACAATTTCAAATTTAAAATTTTTTATATATATCGAATCGTTATAGCTTATAGGTTTTATAAGTTAATGTAACACTGAAGATAGTCTAGTAGATAGACCGAAAGTACTTCGTTTTTGTAAAATAAATAGTTTTGAAGTCACTACTGCCAATAGTGCTCTATATTGGTCATATATTATATAGTCAATAATTTTCAAAATGTCTTTTCTATTTTCTATTTTCATAGTGAATATTTGCTTAATAATATTTGTAAATCATATTCTTACTTGCAATATTACAGAAAATAAAAATATGATTTACAATAAAGCATATTAATTAATTTCATATCCCTATTTTTTCTAGAAAAATATTACAAACACCAAAGCACTTAAGCAGGAAAATTAAATCATATGAATAGTGATTTCCAATATTAATATCAATAAATAAATAGTTTATCTAAAATGTTGAGTATTTCAGCAACTAGCCAAATGCTAGATAAAGAATCTTAATAATTTTTTAAATTTTGAATAATATAAATTATAGCTGTCATCATCGCTTGCCAAATAATTAAGCTATTATTATTGCTTAGTTAATTAATTAAATCTATATATTTCCATTTGTGGAATTAATCAGTTACTATCCAAACGATCTATTTAATATAATGCTGAGACATTATCTTGAAAGTCTTCAGTTTGATTCCAGTTCAGGATAGCATTTTTTTTTATAAAAATTATTTTTTTCAAGCTTTATTTCTAGTTGTTTATCTGCTCTATGTCAATTATAATAAGAATGATTATTTGTTCTGAAATAGTTATCTATTTAAGCTACTACTGTACAGTTTCATTAAGTAGAAGAATTATTTATAGCTTCCAGTATCAAGTCTAATACAATTTGACATTATATTGAAAGGTAAGAATGACATGTTTAGAAACATTATTATGGATTTATGCTATTCTGTTTATTGTTATTGGAATGGATTTTTACTGAGTTAAAAATTCAATCTTTGAATATATGATAAAAAGTAGGAATTGCCATTCCAAGATGGATGTTATTAATTCATCCATAAGTTTTCTAAAATTGTATTAAATTTTTTATGTGAATGTTTAACATAATGAAATTGCTGAATTATCATACATCAATAGGAGAGAATTTTTAGTATTTCAACAGTTTTTCCTGATAAACAAAAAACAGTATTACTTAAAATAATTATCATCAAATAACTAATTAAACTTAATTTCAAAATAAATTAAGTTAAATATTCTAATCCAATCAACTCTAATCAAAGATAAAATAATTAAAAAATTAGAATATTTGAAAGAATATGTTAAAAATAGCAAATAAAAAAATAAAAATATTCTATAGAAAACAGTTGTATATGAATAAATATATTTTAAAATTTCATTTTTCCAATTTTAAGACTAAAAAACAGCAATACAAAGAATAGTATATTATGTTTTGCTATCTAATACTGATACGTCAATTAAATCATATCAAGTAGTAATATTAAATAAATTCTATTTCTAATAACACACAGTATTTTTACAACTTCTAATTGCTAAAAGGAAACTTTGTTCTGCATAAGTAATATTATTTATATTTAAATTTAATTTGGAATATTTAATACAAAATGTTACTATTATATTGCAATTATGTAAATAATAATTGTAATATGACAGCATATTTAATAAAAGTTAGTATTTATTAAATATTGCAATTATATATTATTATTATTATTATTATTATTCATTATATACACTGACGGAAAAAAAAATCCCAACACCAAGAAAGACTTGTGTTAGATAAAATTAGCAATATTAAAAATATAAAAGACAACAGAATACAATCAAACAGTTCATGAATGTATTTTTAAAATAATTTACTAAAATTTTAAATAAAAATATTTTATATTTTATTTAAATTTGATTTCTATTTTATGAAATTAGAGAACTGAAATTTTTTAATTTGATAATCTTACAATGCTAAATTTGAACAGAAAATATGAAGTGGCAGACCAGTTAAGACTCATCATGACCAGCCTAGACTGACAGATTAGAAAGTACACTGAAGGATAAGAATCAATAAGTTAGTTCTAGATACTTCACTGAAAAAAATGAGAATAATAATCTAGAATTTAATTCTAAATGTTTCAAGTAGAAAGCTAACATTCTTCTAATGATAATTTATTGTTTTTATTTTTCTTTCAAATAAATAAATTTCATAAACTTCAAAATTAATTTGCAAATTTTATTCTTCTACTAAAATATAATTAACTACCTACCTTTTTGACTTATGTCTTCCTAGTAAACAAGCACTTCTTAAGCAGAAAAAGCAGTTTATTTAAGAGAGAATACAAAAAAACTGAAACGTTTTCAGCTTAATAAAGCTATCATCAGCAGTTATAAATGATTCAAAAATATATTCTAAATGTTATACATATTCAAAAAACCGTGCATTCTTAGATGATGCCAGAAAATTATATTATAAAATACAAAGTAATAATATAAATAATAGATTTAGAAGAAAAACAAATATTAATAAATATAGATGTATTATTTATTCACCCATAACCATGTTGCAGGAACTATTTCTGGTAGGTTATCACTGACCATTCAGGAGTTCTTACTTCATTCGAGTAATTCAAACGCTTCTACATATCTGTTCATAAAGGATTCCCTCCTGCACTGTTTGACCACTTGGGACCAAGGTTTGCATGGATAACATAGACTCTCTTGGATCAAGATTGTTCCAGGGGGTAAAGCATTTTGGGGTGGCAGTGAAAATGCCTTCATTTAAATTCTTCAATGCTACATCTCAATTTAGGATGACATCACATTTGTACAATGTGATATCACAATGGAAAATATTATAAATCACTATTGTTATGTGACATCATGATGACATAATATGACGGCATACTATGCCATCATTACCACAACGATATGATATCAATAGCCAATGAATTCCAAATATTCCAAATTATATGGTAAAATGATACTTCACATGGTTCATTATAAACTTGCTCATAAAGTTAATAAATTTATGGAGACTGAGCCTATTTCATTTAACACAATCTTTCAATCTTCTGATAGATCGCACCTTGGATGCTAGATAGCCTGTGGAGAACTTTAAAAGTGCCACTGACAAAAAGTATATGCCTATTATTAATAACTAGCAAGGGAGTGCTGTATCATGATAGAGTAAGAGTTGCCAAATAAACCGTTTTATGTTATTCTTGTTGGTTCTTAAAATTCCCAAGCATTGCTTGGGAATTTTAAGAACATAAAATGAGTACCTTTGCTAATCATATATAAAATAATTACCTTTTACTGAACCATCACAAACAGCTTCATTACTTTTCTCACACGGAATGTCTTCCTGACTACTTACAGTAGAAGTTGTATGAACTAAACTTAATTTATGGCACACTTCAAATGCTTGTCCAACTGTTCGGACAATTCTCATAGCTTGACTCTGAAAATGGATTTTATAATTAAAAAAAGGCATTTATAACAATAGTTAAAAAATAAAATATTTTAAATTTTATTTTCATTAAAAAAAAATATTGAATTAATGTAAAATCTACAAAAATAATTTTAAAAATGAAGAAAAATTTAAAATTCAATTTTTAAAAATAAAAAGCATAAAATTTAAGTTTTAAAATTAAAAAAAGTTGATTATTATGCTAATTAAAATAAAAAAATTGCTTTTGCATTAATATTTTTGATACTTTACTGGATTTATAACAGATCCAAAAATATGTATGTAACAAATTCTTTCCAATATTTAAAACTTTATTTTTTATTCTATTCAATATAATTTATCAACAGAAATCAGCTTAAGGAAATCTTAAAAAATAAAATTAATCACTAATAAAGCCCCAATTAATATGATAAAATTTGTTTTGTATTAATATCAGCTATATCCATCTCAACTTACGTATTGCATCTACAACAGAAGAGATACAAATTTATTAATCATTTTTAGAGAAATAATAAGAGATACTAATTTGCAATTATTATTTTTTTTATTAAAAATTGAACTTCAAGCATCCATATCATAGGATTCATATCAATTATTTTATTTTTTTTCTGAAAACATGTTATCCCTCAGACCAACATAATAATTTGTTATTGAGTTCATTCTACTCTAAGGGGCTTTACTTGATAAAAAGAATAAGTGTTTTTAGTGACCAAATACAATTAAAACTTTTTCTTATTAAAAAATTGCTCATTGTTGATATTTATGATACTTTTTAATTCAAAAATGCAGATTCTGAACTTATTGTACCTTCAATAAAAAAAAGAGAGAGATGTTCTTACCAATTATATTTTTCTTCTTCTCCCAGACTTAATTTGGAGAGTTCGAATCTATATTTTTTTATTGTTTGAATTTGTTTATTTCAATTGCTCTTTATTTTATAATTATTTTTGTATATGTTTTTTTAAATTACTTTTCATTTTAGCATTAAATTTTACATATTAATTTCATTATAGCATTTAAATTATTTTTTTAATTTTTCATTAAAAAATAATATAGAATCAATCATTCATAAATAAAAAAAATGTTTAATTTATGATAAAATTGAAAAAGATTTATAATCAGTAAACATAATGATTATTATTTGTAGAAAGTTATATGAACTGCCTATAACACTATTTTAATAACCAATATAGAGCACTATTGGCAGTAGTAAGTTAATGTAACACTGAAGATAGTCTAGTAGATAGACCAAAAGTACTTTGTTTTTGTAAAATAAAATAGTTTTGAAGTCACTACTGCCAATAGTGCTATTAAATGCGGTTAAATGCGATTAGATGCGGTTAAATGCGATTAAATGCGGTTAACATACGATGAAGAAAAACAAAGAAAAAAAAAAGGACAACACTTCGTCACAATTGGTGCTGTCACAATCAGATGAATAAATGCTTCGTCACAATCAGTATTGTCATAATCGGTTTCATCAAAATCAGATGTCATAATTCTCAAATATGAATAAAAATGTGAGTAAATGCGGTTAAATGCGATTAAATGCGGTTAAATGCGATTAAATGCGGTTAAATGTGATTAGATGCGGTTAAATGCGATTAGATGCGGTTAAATGCGATTAGATGCGGTTAACATACGATGAAGAAAAACAAAGAAAAAAAAAAAGGACAACACAGACAAACAAACTTCATTTTTACCTAAAATTGAAAAAGATTTATAATCAGTAAACATAATGATTATTATTTGTAGAAAGTTATATGAACTGCCTATAACACTATTTTAATAACCAATATAGAGCACTATTGGCAGTAGTAAGTTAATGTAACACTGAAGATAGTCTAGTAGATAGACCAAAAGTACTTTGTTTTTGTAAAATAAAATAGTTTTGAAGTCACTACTGCCAATAGTGCTCTATATTGGTTATCATAATGATTATATTTAATATTATTAATACAGTTTAATTAAGTATTTATATTTCACGAAAGAGAAGAAAGCTTTATAATAATAAATATTTATGGCATTTCCTATGCAAAAATGAAACTTTAAAGAAGGATTTCAACAAGTTAGTGGCAGTGCAATGATATTACATATCCTATATTTAAATGCAGGGATGTATAATCATGATCAATGTTCTTTGTTCGTTTTACAAGGATAAAATAATTTCTGAGAAATGTAAAACTTAATATTATATTAGTCATGATAAAAAAAAGTTTTGATTACATGTTTTTAGGATTGATATTACAGACTGAAGTTGCATCATTGTTTATAAGCCTCTATATTATCTGTTGATAGATGCTAAGATTAAATTCGAAAATTGAAAATTTAGCACAAAGTAAGTTGTTTCTTTTAGCTTTTTTTCAGTGCTATTTTTAATCCAATATTTGTAAGCTTATATAAATCAATAAGCATATTTTAAATATATATATATTTAAAATTACATATAAATTTTAAATATTTTTAACAGAATAAGCCTATAACAGTAAATAAAAGTGCTAATTTTGATGTTGAACATAAACGTTCCTATCAAAATTAGCATTTTTTATACAAATATAAATATATATACAAAAGTATTATATATAAATGAATAAATGTTAACAAAAATTTGAAATATCATTTTGATAAAAAAGTTGATTAAAAAGTGTGGCACCAAAATATGCCATATTTTTAATCTCATATTTCTTCTAAATGACAACACTAAGAAAACTAGGAAATTCTTTCAAAAATTTTTACAGTATTGTTGATTTGGACCATCTGTGCTGTCAAGATATTGAAAAGTGATACAATACAATAAATTTTTCATTCATCAAATTATATTTAATTCATCAAAACTTGTGTGAACTGAATTACTTTGCCAAATTTATCCCTTGATATGCTTAACGGAAATTTTAATCATTTAAAATAATTTAAACTAATTTTAGTGCCATTTTGTAATTAAAATATTTATTAATTATTAAATCAAAAAGTGGTGCCATTTATTAATTTTAATAATTAAACTAGAATTTTTAACTAATTTATCTGAAGAAAAAATTTGGCAAAGTAATTAGATTCATTTAGAGTAAATTCTCTTGAAGTTTGGATTATTAAGTGTATTACTTTGAAATCCAAAAGGTGCTGCTCTTTCATCAAGTGTTGGTATGCATAATCAGTGGTGCCGAGTGAAATCCCGGGCCCCGGTATGAACCAGGTTTTGGGCCCATATATACAATAATTTCTTATTGTTAGGAAGTGGCCCGGGCCCAGGGAATTTGTCCTCTCTTCCCCAGCCTCTCGGCGCCCGTGTGCATAATTTGGTTTTGACGAGAAATTGCAATCATGAGATTGACAAGAGATGTATAGATTGGATTACTGTTTTATGAATGTGATGAGAATGTGAAGTATTAAACCCAAACCTTTTCCTTATATCTACTTATTTCCTATTATGTTTAGTTTTGGATATTTTATTTGAGTTAAGGGTAAAGATATTTATATTCCTGACTCAAACTTTCAAAACTGGTGATAAGAAATGCAATGGTTTCACCTTCGACAATGCATGTCATGATATCATCCAATCTCAGAACACCACTGCTGCGTAGAGATCTTATAATCAAATTAAAAATTCTCTTTTCTACAATAGAATTGTAAAGACATGATTATCAGTAATATTCTGTGATTAGAGAAAATAGAAATTGTCTGATACATTTTTTTGTAAATGAGCTTGAATACGAACCTACTATGTAAATTGCTTATAAGGAGATTTTGACTAGAAAATGTAAAAAATAAACTCAGCACTTACAGCAGTCCTGTAAAAAAGCATTTATTATTGCTTCCCACGTGAGTAACATTTTCAACTAAACGATAGTCATCTTCAACTTCATGCACTCAAATGACTAGTTATATGCTTAAGAAAGCAGTGTCATATTTGGAGATTTTGACCTTGAATGAGTTTGAGGTGAGTGGAATTGAAGCAATGAATTAGGCTTACCAATATTGTGACTTGTCAATTGACCAGTTAAGTATTTTCTTTTAGTGTGGAGTGGAGGTTTAATAGTTTAATTAATTTAAGATTTCTTTTACTATTCAGATTTTTATTTAATAAATTTATTGTTGTTTTTGGATTTTTGGTTGATAATTTAACAAGTTATTTTACTAATTTGTGCTTTATTATTGTTACAATAAAGCTTGTTAACACTTCTTTAAGTGTTTCTTATGAAATAAATTAAATAATAAAAAATAGTTTATTAA
The DNA here is from genome assembly GCA_000484575.1 of Olivierus martensii. Classification (NCBI taxonomy): domain Eukaryota; kingdom Metazoa; phylum Arthropoda; class Arachnida; order Scorpiones; family Buthidae; genus Olivierus; species Olivierus martensii. The sequence continues at coordinate 7,782 of AYEL01085838.1, forward strand.
TTTGTTTGGTATTTATTCTATTCTAATGAATTTTTATCATTTTGATTCTAACACATTTTCATGATTTTCCTTAACAGCTGCAACCAGCTTGCTTTTGGTTGGTTGTTATAATGATAGAATAACTATTGTTTTGGAAAGTGGTTTTTCTGGTAGAAATCCTGGCCAGGCAAACTCTGGAATTATTGCTGAGTTATTAGCCATTAGATAGTGTTGTTTTATTGAAATTAGTAATTTTGCAAGTGGATGAAGAAGTATGAGGATGACAAATGAAATGTGAATGTAAAAGTGAAGGATATACTACAGTGAGAGGTATATGAAAGGAAACTGTGAAAAATTGATTCCTGTAGATGAGGAATGTGGGACAAACTTTAAGGAGTATGTAATGAATATTGTAAAAGATGTTTGTAGTTAATGAAGCAAGAATGAGGAGGAAGAAGAGAGATGCATTCTATGGCAAAGAAGCAGAAAATATAAGTATAAAGTTAAATAGATATAAGAAGTACAAGTGCATAGGTAATGAAAAGTAACAAAAATAGAGTGGTGAGAAAGAAGCTGTAAAATGATTCTGAAAGGAACAAAGAGATGTTTCAGAAGTAAGAGGATTTGAGAACGGAACGAGAATCTATGGGATTAAATGTTATATGAAACATAAGGATTATAGGATACTTTGGAATGAATATGGAGTGGCTGATTAATGGGCAAAAGTATTTCCATGAGCTTTTCAAGCCAGTTGGAAAATGTGATGATGATGAAATGGATCAAATGAAATAAATGAATGTGAACATATTATGATTATTATATACAAATGAATATTAGCATTATGTTATAAATAATAATAATGAATATCTAATAAATGCAATGTTTGTTATATAGTAAATAATCATGAGATGAATATTTTATATATTGTGAAGCCTGGTCCAATCAAGACTCTGAGTGCAGACGAACTAAATCGAAGATATAATTATCAGATGACCGTCAACCTTCCTAGAAATGTTTTCTTTGTCAAGCAGAGCAAGCTTTAAAATTTTTCAATTATTATGTAGTTTACTAATTTTTCTATGCAATTTTTTTATTATTATTGTAATGGTTAGATTAAATATATTATTGTCAAATATTATATAATGATGAATATATATGTAACTTAAAACAATGAAATTTATTTTATAATATCAATTAATTTTAATTTTACAATGGCATTTATCAATATATTGTTGTTTTGAAGACTTGTTAAATTTAATAATCAAGTTTTAAACTGTAAAAACTAACAAATTCAGTTGGGAAAAACTTAAGTTTGCACGACACTTTAGATTAGGGGAGAGAAAAGAATGTTATAACTTGTCAAACAAAATCATAAACAATGCCTTGAGAGATGAAACAATGATCAAATGGAGTAATGGATGATAATGACTTATTGTAGTATGCGTTAAACGAATTTTTATTTTAAAATGTAATGATAGATACAGAAATTTGGAACTTGGATGGATACAATGAATGAAGATTATGGCAGACAAAGATGAAAATATTATGAAACAAGCATTTATGATAAAAAGATCACAAAACAAAAAGAGATTGGGATTATTGTAGTATGCGTTAAATGAATTTTTATTTTAAATTGTAATGATAGATACAGAAATTTGGAACTTGGATGGATACAATGAATGAAGATTACGGCAGACAAAGAAGAAAATATTATGAAACAAGCATTTATGAGATTGGGACTAATAAATTATAAATCATGTTGGTTTATTTTAACATCTAGTACTTTATATTATTATGATGGAATCTTGTCCAGTGGTCATTGGCATTGTTGTGGTCTCATTGTTCATAATGTCTCAGGTTTAACTTCCTGGACAGCAATAATCACATATCTCCAAGTGAACCAAAGTTACTTCCTCAGCAAAATATACAAAACTCAGGAAATAAATAATTCACCACCCATTCATAAGAAATCTGTCATGAATAAACCTAATTAATCCAAAGTTTGTTGTTGCTTTATATTCTTTTCAAGCTAGAGAAAGGAGATTTATTATTAGAAAAGGGTGACGAATATGAAGTAGTTAACGATACTCAAGAGCATTGGTGGCAAGTTAAAAACAAATATGGAACAGTTGACTATCCCAAGCAATTATGTTAAGGAAAAAGCATCATTAGGATTATGGCAATATGATTGGTATGCTGGAGATATGTTTTGACAAAAATGTGAAAGTGTACAGAAAATAAAGAAGGAATATTTGTTGTTCGTAATTCTTCCAAAAAAAAAATGTCTACATTGTCATTGTTTACCTAAAAAATTCACATCCACCAGTGAAACGTTATCATATTAGAACAAATGCAAAACTGGAATATTATTCATCAGAAAAACAATATTGTAAAATTTCCTGTCAGTAAAGTCCATCTGCCAATCCCAGTGGAAGACAGGAGGTACAACTTGACCAAATAAGGCCAGAAGTGAGTTTGAACTTATCTCTCCACTGATGTGATTGGGTGGACTAGGGGATAAAATCTGGGAGAGAGAACCGACTGAGCACTGAGCAGAGTTCTTGTCACTCTCCTTCTCTCACATTTAATTGCTTTGATTCTTGGCTCATCTGAGATTATATTTTAAGAAAAGAAAGGAAGAAAAACCAGATAAGTATCCCTCAAGGTATGTTTGTGGGTCAGGAATAGAATCCCCCCTTTTTTATAAGAATTTCTTGATTAATTTTGAATTCTTTAATTTTACCAAGTTAGCTTTTGCCTTCTTTTTACTAGTATATATAAGGCCGTGCGGTAAATTTTCTCAGTATGAAGCAAGTCTTCAAAATGCCGCCCCCTTAAATGTTTTCTTTTCTTTTCTTTCTGTATTTTCGGGATAAAGACTCTATACCCAGTGCTTGGGATACCTGTTTAATCAATGTGACTATAGTATTTAAGTGTGAATACATAAATTTTGTATCTGTTATCGCCCTATTTCCGCCCTCTTTTTGCCTAACATTTTATCCCACATGCACAATCTGTTTGTTTTTACTGTTCCTCTGACATTTGGGGTTTAAATTACAATTTACACTTGTTTTTATAGATGTTTCATTCTCTGTTAGGTTCTAAGCTAATGCTCACTTCCTCTGTGCAGCTGAAGAGGGGCAGTCTGGCCTGAAAGTGCTCCTGCATCTCTAATTTTATTTTAAGGTCCTATTAGCTAGTTCAGATTTTGTTTTTACTATTAGCTAGTTCAGATTTTGTTTTATTTTGATTTACTGATTTAAACACACAACAGCCACTTGCCACTTCTCGAGACAAACTAGCATTAAAATCAAATATTATCAATAATTGTAAGCTCAAAGCAGAACTATTAACATTAAGCAACACTTTTCTATATTGATCTAAGATTTTTAATTATTGAATGGTTCAAATTGTATTTTGATTTCGCTGCTTATGCTGCCCTTTATGGTGCCGCCTGAGGCGGCCGTCTCTCTGCCTCATAGCACCGCACGGCCTGAATATATATATACACCGGGTGTTTTCAAGCACCCGTACCACCCTTTTTTCTCAGAAACGCAATGAGATAGGAAGTAGGGGAAAAATTTTGATTAACAAAGTATACCTGAAGAATCGAATGGGCATGATAAAAATTTTGTGGGCCCATCGGAAGTAGGGGCACAAGGGGTCAACTATGAAATCTCCAATGGAAACCAATGCCGATTTTGGCATAATTGGATAGAACTGTCAAACTGATAGAACTTTCAAAACAAACAACTTTTGTTTTGAAAGTTTTTTAATATCACTTACGAATTGTGAGATATCACAAAAAAAAAAGATGCTGCCGCATGTACCAGTGATTGGGCTATTCAAGCAGTAAGAAGAATAAAAATCAGACAGAGAGCATCTGTGTACATTGCCAAACATTATTGAAGCAGTAAAAAGCAGTAATATGAAGATTCAAGGCGAATTCTGGTACTCGGTAGTAGCACTCAAACCACAGGTGTGACAAATCTCGCCATCACAGTTCAGCATGGAGCCATACTCAAGAACAAGGGTTTCTTGACTTGTTTTAGCCCTTTATGAGTGCCACGGATGTACACAGACGCCCTATATCAGATTCTTTCTTTTATTATTGCTTGAATAGCGCAATCAATGGTACATGCGGCTGCATCTTTTTCTCTGATATCTCACAATCCGTAAGTGATATTTAAAAACTTTCAAAACAAAAGTTGTTTGTTTTTCACAGTTCTATCCAATTAGTTTTCAAAACAAAAGTTGTTTGTTTTTCACAATTCTATCCAATTATGCCAAAAAATATTAAAAAACTTTCAAACAAAAGTTGTTTGTTTTTCACAGTTCTATCCAATTATGCCAAAATCGGCATTGGTTTCCATTGGAGATTTCATAGTTGATCCCTTGTGACTCTCCGATGGATAGTTTCCATTGGAGATTTCATCGTTGATCCCTTGCCTCTCTACTTCCGATGGGCCCACAAAATTTTTATCATGCCCATCCAATTATAGTTGACTCCTTGTGTCCCTACTTCCGATGGGCCCACAAAATTTTTATATATGACCCCTTGTGCCCCTACTTCCTATGGGCCCACAAAATTTTTATCATGCCCCCTTGTGCCCCTACTTCCGATAGGCCTACAAAATTTTTATCATGCCCATTCGATTCTCCAGGTATACTTTTAAAATTTTTATCATGCCCATTTGGTTCTTCAGATATACTTTGGTAATCAAAATTTTTACCCCTACTTCCTATCTCATCACATTTCCGAGAAAAAATGGTGGTACAGGCGCTCAAAAACATCTGGAATATACAGTGAAAACTGACTTCACGACCACCTGACATGACGACCACGATTTTAAGGGAACCAAATTTTTTCCCATACAAATAATACTATTTGACCTTCCATAAGATGACCACCTCCTTAACGCGACCACGACCATCATTTTAACATGCCAAACATAAAATGAAACTGTCTATGATGACCATAATTTTTTAACATCACTACTAATTGACTATCTTTACTGCTTACATCAGTACCATTTTCTGTTAAACTTAAATTTCATTTAAGCCAGCCATTAAAACTGAAAAAATTGCACTGTGGGAATTTTTCTCCATCATTTATACCATGAGAATGACATAGAGCGCTGGAATGACAAAATCATGGCGTCATTTCTACTTTAATGCAATATCTTTTCATACGCATGTTCCTTAGATTTGTATCTAAGATTTGATAATTAAAGTTTGTATTAAAAACGTTAAAAATCATAACTTGAAAGCCTATGGTGAAGTAATATAGGGAAAACGGAAAGGGAAATCAACCAGCCACCGGATCCGGATGTTTGTATTCTACGCAAGCGTATTAATCAAATATAGTCTCATGCAGGTGTGATGTTATCACTGCACTTCGGATGTTGAAACATAGCTAAACCATGGGTTAACAGAAAGTTAATGCCTTGAATTTAGAATAGCGAATAAAAATTATTGAAGACAGTAAGAAAGATCTTTCTCAATGAGCATTAGCAGAAAAATTTAACATGGGGGAAACACGACCTACAAAATATTGTGTCAAAAAGAAATTCTGGCTAAATGGAGGAACAACGGAAATCACAACCTTAGGCAAATGTTGAAGAATTAAAATAACTGGCATCAACAATAGAAAATAATGAAAAATTGTTGTCTCAATTAAACGATATTGAACACTGCTTTGCCATAGAAATTATAAAAATAAAAGTGGAATGTGACAAAACACTATTGATAGTTTTTTCCATGCTAATTAAATATGTTGTGTTTTTGAACAAACGATAAATTGTGTTATAAATTGTAACAAAAATATACGTTTTGATTTTATTAAAGTGTAATCATTTTGTTTCATTTAAACAATGCAGTATCATAATTAACCTGTATAAGCCGACCATCTGTATAAATGGCCAGTTTTGATTGGAACGGAAGGTGGTCATCTTATACAGGTTCTACTGTGTGTGTGTGTGTGTGTGTGTGTGTGTGTGTGTGTGTGTGTGTGTGTGTGTGTGTGTGTGTGTGTGTGTGTGTTAATGTGTGTGTGTGTGTGTGTGTGTGTGTGTGTTATCATTGTTCTTTCATCCATGTAAAGAAATATTTTTTCTTTTATTTTTATTTTATTAGTATAATAAATTTTTATTATTGTTATATTCAAAAACATGGGAATCTTATTTAGATTTCCATTTTATAGAAATTTAAAATACTATATAATGAACAATACTATGAAATTAATTAAGTTTTATCTTACATTTACAACATAACTTCTCTTGAATGGTCTTAATATTTTCAAATTAAATATTTTATATTTAAACATTATTTTACACTATATTTTAGCATTTATATTATATCAATCTTAATACAGTCTGAAAATTTTTAAGAAAAAATTACATTGTTTCATTAAATAAATCTGTAAAATAATATAATAATAGGAACTATATTCAACAGTCCAGTTAAAATGCATGCATTACACAATTATACACATAAACTCACAATGAATCTGTCACTTCTAGTTACAATAAAAATTATGAATGAAAGAAAATTATGACGTATTAAAGGAAATAAGACCTTGCTATCACATTGTGTTTCATTCTTTATCTATGCATTATATTCTATTCAAAGTTGAATTAATCAATCCTATAAAAAATTTAAATTGCATTTATTACAGTACAACAGATATAAAAGCACTTTTAACTCTCCTACAAGAGTGCATGACAAAATTTTAAAATGTCAGGCAAAGTTCCAAATATAGTTTTGGACTAAATACACTGTCTGTAGTCAAAAATAGCATCTCATTTTGATTGGACACTGAGCAGAACATTTAGACAATATACATTTAAGCTAAACTCTAATAATAATATTTACATTAAAAAATTTTAAATTATGAAGTTAAATATTTTTAAATTAAACATATTAAATTCTGATATTTAATTAATTTCAATAAGCTTGCATATATTTCTTTTGAATTATATTTATCCTAGAAATTCTAATAATATTAAAAGTGATTAATTTTATTGTCAAACTTGAATCAAGTATATCAACAAAATTATTTTTATAATTGATTGAAATTATTTTTTATAAAATCAAATAATTCCTATTACATGTAATCATTATTAAATGCTTACAAATATGAAAATATTGAGAATATTAGAGAAACTGTAAGTATCCAGTCTATATGTAGTACATTTTTCTTACATCATTTTGAATTTCTTTATTCATGCATACATCTGCTTTTACTTATATATTTTGCTTTACAATTTTTCAGCATATTTTACAGAACTATAATAAAACATTCTTTCTCTTTAATATAACTTTCAATGAAAAAATCAATCAAATTCAAATTTTATATAAAAATTAATAATGGTCTATTCTATTACAAATACAGGAATACCTCGATTATCGCGATTTTCGAATTATCGCGGTTTATAATTTGAGACTCACATTGTCATACCCCAATATAATAATAATACTGTATTTATTATTTTTCATGTCCTGTTACTATTTTGTAATAATTAACTTTCATATTCTGTAATGACTAGTTGTTATGGTTACTGCAGTTTAGGCTACAAAGTTACCACTTCTGTTTATGATGTGATGTTAATTTAAATTGTCATTTTAGAATTTTTTGTAATACTATGAGTTTATCTAAGTTATTTACTTGAATTTCTCATTGCTTGAATCCTGCTTAAGATAGCTTGTTGAAGTTGTAGGTACTTCAGGGTTTTTTTTGTACCATTAAATTATTTTCTCTATCCATAGTAGTGCTTGTTCTTATAGTTATTGAACTTTACAAGATAGATAAGTATATAGTTTTGTAATTAAAACCTAATCTAACCTAGGTGAAATACATTTATCTATTATTTTTGATGTCATTTCATAATGATATGGAAGAATATTTAAAACAAGATGTACATTTTTTAATTTTGAAGTTTTTGCCCATTAATGTTTCTGTAAAAGTGGAATAAAAATTCATAAATTGAAATCCTGACAGAAATTACACTTATTCATACATGTAGGATTTCATAAATCAAGATTTATAAACAGGTAATCTATATATATATAACAGAACAAATATTTCCTTTTTTTTGCTTTTAAATAAGCCTTTTTTTAATAAGACATTTAACTTCAATCTCCTTACAAATTATATCTGGTATTTCAAATAAGGCAATAAAAACTATTACCAAAAATATCTAACCAATGTCAGAAGTTCAATTACTTATTACTTTTATATGAAATTAAAATTTCAACTTACCTCTTTTCTCATATAAATACATATTGGTTCACCAATTTCATTATCATTTTTTAATCTTCTGCTATTAAAAAAAAAGTCAATCATAATCCAAGATATCAAGAATATATAGCAATAGTTAAAGATTTTTGAATGAAAAATATTCTTGCAGTCAAATTTCAAATAAATAAATTTTCACAATTAATAATAAATTTGGATTATAGTTATATTAAAAACAGTTTTCAACATTTTATACTTAATAATTCAGTCAGGAAATGCTCAGTGCTAACTTAGTCTAATAGCATTCTAAATCAGTAATAAATTGATAAAAAAAAAACTGAAAAACTATTTTTTATCAATTAAATAAATAAAGACCAAATATAAAAAGTCACAGAAAACCAGGATATATGAAACTCCCATATATATTATATATGGGAGTTTCATACCAGGATATTACTGGTATAACCAGGATATTACTGAAAAACTCTTTTTAGTGTTTGACCAACTGCGTAATGTGCTATGTTCGGTAGTTTTAAGTATATAGGATAAATGCAGTATTAATGAAACAGATTAATATATTTGAACTTGTTACAGTCAAACCTCTCCAAGTGGATCCCAGATAAGTGAATAGTCTGGTTAAGTGAATCAAATTCTCATAGTCCCAATTTGATTCCATAGAGTTTAATGTTTAAGGAGTCTGGATAAGTGGATAATATCGATTAAGTGAATCAGGATTTTTAATATTAAATAATGTTTTTGCCAGGGATATGTACAATTTCAGAAAATAACGGAAGTGGATTGTTACAGAAGTGAAATGCTAACTACGATGCAAAGTTCAGAGAATTGAAAATTACAAGCATTTTCAAGTTTGTTTTCATAATACAGTGCACGCCACTTATTGTGATCACTTTGGGCCAGAGATAGCATGATAATATTAGCCGATTGATAACAATAGCAAAAAAATTCTAACATTACGAAACGTGAAAAAAAGCTGTTACTGGTAAATAAAACTTAATAGCAAGTACTGTATAGTACCTAAAAATATTAAAAATTTATGGGATAGACTGCTACATTGTATAGGCTGCACTCGTCAAAAATAAAATTTTTAAGTCATCTAAGCCGGAGCTTATTTACCAGAAATTACAGTATGCCTTCACCAATAAAAAATAAATTTATTCACGCAATCATATCACATAGAAACGTACAGTAATGCATTAACAGAATGTCAGACACATTTTCTATAATTTAAAAAAATTCTCAAGTATGGCTTGTTTCTGGTTTTCACTGAGGATTCCATTAATATATTTTTCGTATTCATAATGTTTTACAAAATCCATTGACCTGTGCTGAACACTGCGTCGCAAAATTTCTAATGCCTGCCGCATTTCAGCCGCTGTTGGAGGTTGAAACGTTCCCACAGCATCGTCGTCATTTTCTTCTACTCCACTCTCTCCTGACGCCACTTGTTAATCTGTAGAAATAATGAGCTCACATATGTCGTCTTCTGTCTGTCTAGCAGATGTAATGATATTTTCATCAACAGTCATCCATTTCCGAAATTCCTTTTCTGTCATATTTGATGGGCGAATGCAAAGGTTTTCTTCCAGTTGTGATGTTTCTCTTGAAAAACCCCCACACCGAAAACAGTTCTGAACTGTACTTGCTGATACATTATACCATGACATAGCAAGATGATGTAGGGCACCAAGAATATTCGTCTTCTTTGCAATATCATTAGCACTTATTCCTTGTGTGTCTTCAAGTTCTCAAGGATTCTTGCATGCATCTCATGGCATGGATGATTCCCTGGTCACATGGCTGTAATATTGAAGTTGTATTGGCCGGTAGGAAAACAACACTGATGTTTTTTAGTTCACAATTCACAGTGTGTGCTGCACAGTTGTCAACCAATAAAACTACTTTTCGATTCAGCCTATTATCCCACTTCAATAACCATTCTTGAAATATGGAAGCTGTCATCCATGCATTGGAGTTCGCATGATAATCAACTGGAAAATTTTTAACACCTTTAAAGCATCGCGGGTTCTTGCTTTTGCCAATCACAAGCAATCTCTCTTTTTCGCCAGACATATTTGCGCAGCACAAAACAGTTACAGGTTCCTTACTTGTTTTACACCCTTTAGCAGTTTCGTTCCGAAACGAGTAGGTGTGCTCAGGTAGAGCAAGGTAATACAGTCCGGTCTCATCTGCGTTGTACACACGATCTGGAGAAAATTCAGAAATAATTTTTTACCACTCCTCTTCTATCCATCACTTAGCGCCGGCCGAATCAGCATCCTTCTGCTCACCATGTGTTCGTTTGTAGACAACGTTTTCCCTTTTCTTCCAACGGTGAAACCATCCTTCTGTTGCTACAAATTCATTCTTTCCCATTTTCTTAGCAAGTTCTTCTGCTTTTTGACACATCAGAGGACCAACAACATGAGCGTCTGTTTCACGAACATTGATAACCCACATTCTTAGAGCAGATTCAATCTCGTGGTCTTTCCCAACATGATTTCTCTTTAATAGCTTGCAAAGAAGGGGTTGTGAAATGTGTAGCTGTACTGCTGCATTGCATTGACTCATTTTAGGCAAACTGTCATAATGTTCTATAGTTGAAACTTTCTCCTTAATTGTCAAATCTTTACGTTTAGGTGAACTTTTCACATTAGCCATCACTGCACTTCAATTCCACGAACTTGCTCCACGAGTGAAACTAAAAGTCGTTAAAGTCAAGCCGTTCTAACTGTCGGACTAGCTTATTGATGGTGGGAGGGGCGAACACTACTGTTCTGAACCGACATGACTAATTAACGCGAGGGGAGAAGGGATTTGTTCGGGAGGGACTGCCTGTCACTAAATGAATCCATTCTCCCTTCGTGCTAATTAGTCATGACTAGATAATAACATAAAACGAATTCTGATCACAATAAACAATATTTTCTCAATGTTGTAATATTAATCCGTGCAGGACTTCATAAAGGTAATAACATTAACCCTGATCACAATAAGTGGCGTGCACTGTGTAAAGATTCAAAAAAAAAAAAATTGTTTTTTATGTACTTGTGTGATGTCGGCCGGGGTGACTGGTTGCTGCGTCGCCATGTTGAGGACGTCATGGAAAATATGGTGATTATCTTGTGTTTATAAAAACTAAAACAAGTAATAATTTATTGATATGTAATAATTGATTTGTAGAAAAGGAATTAGTGTATTTTGGGTGTATTTTTATTTAGATAATTCTTTGTAACGTACAAATGATGTAAATGACGATTGACGTCATATGAGGAGTATAAAATCCAATGGTTAAGTTGGAGGTGGTCTCTCTTTGTTGCGCCGGTGTACGATTGTTGGTCTCGTCGTACGACGGTTAAGTTGGAGGTGGTCTCTCTTTGTTGCGCCGGTGTACGATTGTTGGTCTCGTCGTAGTGAACATTGTTTTGTGCCGTACTAGTGAGCGTCTGTGGATGTTTTACCTGTTTGTCGGTGGACTTTTATGTATACATGTTAGATGTTTGTTACTAACACAAAGATTGTTCAGAGTTTGTTTGGATTGTATTATTTTTGTTTTACGGACCAGCCGGTCCTTAGTTGATAATAACTATATACAACTACATATATAATCTGTTTTATTAAGGATAAAGATATTGGGAAATTCCTAACATAATGAAACATGAAAACAAAACACAAAGAGCACTATGGCAGGAAAATTATATATGCATATCTGGCAGTGTGGCAGTGGCATCTGTGAATATCTATCAGTATGCAAGATTCGGGGTTATTTCCCCTTCCTCGTCTGAAGTTTGACTCCCCTGTTCATTGGAACCGTGTTCCTTAGGAACTATCTTAGCACTTAGTTCTACCTTAAGTTCCAACCATTGTAACCAGTCCATAAACCACTGCATTGCAACCATAGAAAACTGCTTAACTTTTATTAAAATAGAAACTTCAAACTTATTACTTACAAAATTTTCTAATGTATAACACAAAAATCCTTCCTAAGCACAGACAATAGTAAAAAATTACAAAAATACATCAGTTCATCAAATGGTAGACAAACGTTGACATAGACAGACCATCAGAACAGACAGACAAACACAACATGAAGACAGGAGTGCAAGGGGTTATTTCCCCTTCCTCGTCTGAAGTTTGACTCCCCTGTTCATTGGAACCGTGTTCCTTAGGAACTATCTTAGCACTTAGTTCTACCTTAAGTTCCAACCATTGTAACCAGTCCATAAACCACTGCATTGCAACCATAGAAAACTGCTTAACTTTTATTAAAATAGAAACTTCAAACTTATTACTTACAAAATTTTCTAATGTATAACACAAAAATCCTTCCTAAGCACAGACAATAGTAAAAAATTACAAAAATACATCAGTTCATCAAATGGTTGACATAGACAGACCATCAGAACAGACAGACAAACACAACATGAAGACAGGAGTGCAACTACACAGGAAGGACATCTATCGGTAACTTCTTGCCAATACTTATACATAATGGCATTTACATAATTATGAAATTTCTTTTTCAAATAACTACTTTATATTTATATTATACCATTTATATAATTTTTCTTTAACAATAACTAATAACAAAATAATTAATATAACTTGAAATTAATACAGTGTTAAATGTGGCGACAACTCGTTATTGGTCCTGCACAAAAAAATGACAACCACCACACCTCCTTTCCATCCACTGCAAGATAAGCTTCTTCAACTTTCCTTTTTATTCCCTTAGACAATACAAAATTTATTTTTACACACAACCTTTACAAGCATACATAAATTTTCATGTTTCTTGTCATTTTTCTTAAGTTAATTGAATGGTTTTGTTATAACATTATATGTTAATGATAGAATTCTTAAATGGAATATGTATCTATAATTTTAAATGTGCTGATGATGGCTTTGATACACAGGAATACCTCGATTGTTGTGGTTTCGATTATTGCGATTCTCAATTTATCGCGGTTTATAATTTGATAGTTATTGCGGTGAAATTTGAATTATTGTGGCCGCGAGATGTATCCCACTATATATACAACCAGAATTACATTTAGTTTGAGTCGTCACTCTCCAAGTAGTGCTTTGTTTTTATCCGATAGTGCCTGCTCACCATATGTCATCTTTACAATTAATTTATATTCCGAACAAACCATCAATACAAGATCATTCTTACATTCTCATATCGGACCAGTGGTAAATTAGCTTAAATTAATCATTATCCTGGACAGCTCTTCCAGAGGACGGTTCCTGATTCTGTATCACGTGATTGCTAACGACGACGGAGAAGGTGGAAGTAAGTTAACTCATAAACTAAAATATAATTTGTTAGATAATAAGAAAGAAAGATAAATAATAAGGTGCATAATAAAATAAAATAGGACAGGTCAGAGCTAACTGTGGTGACCCGAAGTCGGCCTGCTGGAAAGTATCACTCCTCGCCCGATCATAGATTTACGGAATTGACAAATTTATAGGCAACATCGGGTGAGAGGGTCTCTCTTCCAGCCGGGTCTGAAGTGCTTTGGTCTCTACTATTTCCCCAAAAGAAAATAAACATGTTATGAAGTAAGCTGCACGGGAACTCCAACATTGTGCAGGTGTTCGGAGGGGTTGTGCAAAATTATTAGACAGAGGTTAAGAGGTCGTCTTCCCTGGAAAAGGGGAAAGATGTGTGTTTGTTTTATAGAAGTGTAGAACAGGGATTTGGAAAAGAACAAAGCAGTTGGTTCGGAATCGCCGAAGAGTGTAGACATGTTCGCTAGTGACAATAAGTCGATCTTCAGTGGTAAAAAGGAGAGTTGTGTTGTCCGCTGAAGACAATCGCCGAGCCGAGATACCTCTCGCCTCGTCCACCGAGCACATCGCACCGGAAATCCGACGGATCCAGCTCCTAACCAGCTCTCCTGTTTTTCATCCTCTGTTATATTCTTCGAATGCTAATTTCTACTCATTCTTAAGGACAGTCTCCAGTCCAGCTAGCCAAGAAGTAGCTGATACACCCACTAATCGACGAGGGAGAAAACTTCAACTATACAGAGGTATTGTCCTCCGACTGGAATTGTTGGGTTTAAATGCTTGTATAATTATCAATCTCTCTCCAATAAAAGACGTTTGTGCCTACAAACGTAGTCTCAGTGTCCGTTCTGTCCAGCCTCTCATCACCCATCCTTATCCGCGTCACACGCCTCTCCTAGGCTATCTGCCTGTCGGAGACTGCTTGTTTTCAATTTAGCGGGTTTGCGGGCTCGCGGGCCTCACATAACTTCCTCACAAGTTGACCAAGAATACCAAATTCCAAAATGCAAATGATGTTCATTGCAGAATAATAAAGCATCAAACTTGGTGAAAACTTAGCTAATTCATCCGCATTGCAAAACCATCTTTCATTTGAGGACCCTCAGTGTTATGAATTTATGTCGTATGAAGCTAAAATTTTGCAGGACATTTAAGACCTCCAGAAACATTCAATAAAAATCTAAAAATTGAAGGTGGCCAACCTGGAACCATTCTTAAAATTTGGTGATTTGACATGGAATGACCTATTAATATTTTTAACAATACTAAAATAATATACTATTATTAAATATATTAATAAATTTAGACAAATATCTGATTAATTGAATAGTGAAAATAAAAAATCATAAAACTAGAATCATTCTAATTTTATGATTTAGAATCATTCAATTGAAATAATTAATAATAATAGACATTATGTGATTTCTAAAGAATTAAACAGATGTTGAATTCATTAATAACTTATAAATTTTCATAAATGATATTTTATTAATTTACCAGAATTAATTTTTTTATTATGGAATACTCTTTTGTTTTCCCAAAGACAGATATCATCCTCAACTCACTAAATCACTATGAATTTATTAGCATACCAAGTTGGAGATCATAATATCTATTTAGAACTTTTTAATGCATTTTATGAATAATTATTTTTAATTAATTTTTGATAGAAAAACTGTTTATACTAAGTTATTAATACTATGTACAATATTATTTGCTTATTAGTTTTAATACTTCAAAAAATATATATATTTCTTAAGCTTCTAATTTAAATTAATACTGCAATAAATTTTATTATTTGAAAAATTTAGAGAAGGCCATTTTGAAATCATTAATTATTTATTAAAAGTAGAATCATCATTATGGAACAACAAGAGTAATAATGGAAGAACCCCCCTACACACTGCAGGTTAGAAATACTTTAATTATTAGAAAATATTATTCAACTTATAGTTTTATCAAATATTTGTAATGATCAAAATTTAATTTTTACAAATTTTTGAAATAAAAATTGGTAAAAAATTTTTACCATTATTATAATTTAATAAATTATCATTTATACTTAAAATAATTTCAGGTTTTCCCTGAATTTAGTAAGCCTTATATTCCTGAAAGTTTTAAGAAGTAATCTAAATTTTTCTAGCCAAATTATAGCCCTTGAAACTTTAACGGTAACTTTTAATGATTACAACGAATTTAAACTAATATTAGTGCCATCTTGTAATTAGAATAATTATTATTTTATTAAATCATTGAGTGGCGCCATCTATTAATTAATAATTAAACTAGTAATTTTTAACTAATTTGTCTGAAGAAAAAATCCACCTCGGCCCGGAATCGAACCAGGGACCTTTGGGCTAACGTCCCAACATCATACTGCTAGACCACCGAGGCCAACAAGCGGATTGATTCTTCAGACAGTTATATTAATTTAGAAATAATTTTTGATTAATTCGATTGAACCTTACCGATATATCCATTCCTGACTGGGCTAAATCTAGCCACAGGCTTCCATGGTTTTAAGAAGTTTTTGTAAGCTTAATTTACCTAAATTATTATCTAATTTTTATAGTAATATTAAAATTATGATATACTCTATACTAGCCTATCTAAAAAGTATGAAATGCATAATGATTATTATAATATACCGTCAAACCTTGGTTTACAAACTTAATTTGTTCCTGAAGGTTGTTCGTAAACAAACTATTTTCCCCATAGGAATTAATGTAAAATGGATTAATCCGTTCCTGGACCCCAGGTGATTGCTTATTTAAACTTTTACAACAGTACTTTGTGCACAAGTTCTTAACATAAAATCAATGGAAACTATTAAATCTATCAGAAAAAAGATAAACACAACACTAAGCAGATCAAATGTAGATGAAAACTTAATTTAATTTTACTGTACCTGTTTGGAGGAGAGTTGACGGAGTAAGTGGAAGGTGGTGAGGAAGTGAAATGTTATTGTTTGGAAGAGGATTCTTTTTCTTTTTCTGTCTTTTGGCATCACTTGACTCTGCTTCAGACTCACTGGGCCTCTGTCTCACTAAAAAGTTGTCCAGTGTGATTTGTTTTGTCTACATTTTAAAATGTTTCTAAAATGATACATGACATTATCATTGAAAATATTTAAGTTTATGGCTTGTGTGTTCATAGCTCAAGACAGTCATCCAAGATGTTTTGTGTTCGGAAAATTTGTTCATAAGTCAAATTGTTCGTGATCCGAGGCATTCATAAACTAAGGTATGACTGTAATATGTATTGTATTATAATGCATTACTGATATAGTTCACTATCAATAGCAAAATTATTGATAGTATTGTTAATTCTCAGTATACTTATATTATATCTTGCACTACTATATAAAATTATAATACTATTTTTATATATTAAATTATAATAATGGTTAAAAAAATTATTTCAAAATTTTTTAACACAAAGTCAGATTTATAATATAGGTGTTCTCTGACTTTTGTAAATAATTGAGAACTAAAAGTTATTATATAATTTGAATTCTGCTTAAGTTGGAAATATAATTTTTAATAAAAATTCTGAACTAAAAATTTCTGGGGTTAGGTGGACTATGGTGAATGCACCTATAAAACATTATGGCATATTATTGTTACTTGACTGAAAGGAAGACAATACTGCATAGCTTTCAAGCAACAAAACTTTCAAGCATCATATCTTACCAGTAATATGATGCTTGAAATTCACAAACAATATGCAAAATATAATTAATCATGTAACATGAACTTTTAAATGTCTGAACTAATATGTTCAGACTTTTAATTTACAAATACAATAAATGTTTATGCACTCTACCTCAAAAAAAAAGAAAAAATTTTTTATGTTGTCTGATTTACAGGAGTCAAATATGCATAAGTTTGCATAAGTCAAATATGCAAATTTTTTATGTTGTCTGATTTACCTGTTAAATTGGGGCATTGGTATACCTATTTGAAAATATGTATTTTGAATGTATTTTGTGAAATTTTGATTAATTTTTGAATGTATTCACATTCAAAGATTTCAAATAAAATACAAAAAGTTTATAGAGTAATTTTTCAATTTCTTAGATTAAAACTCCACTAATCTATAAATTTGAATTCAAGTTTATATAATAGATTAAATTATATTGTATTTCAAATTTAAAAGTTTTTATTCAAATATTTAATTATAAAATTTTCTATTTATATAAATTTTTAGAAATTAAATACATTGATGTATTATTTATTAGTTTATACATGAAATTGCTGATTATTAATAAATATATTTAATTTCAGTTGGATCCAAGCAACTTCGAGAATGTGGTGCAGCTGAAATTGATGTTGATACATGTGATGATGCAGAAGGTTGGAATAATTATTTAAATCCATTATTTGTTTAAGTATTTTACAAATTAAAAGTTAAAATATTGGCATAAAAAACTTTTGAGAGATGAGAAAGCTAATTTTAAATAATTTAAAAATGGTTATTTTTTGTATAAAATCTAAGAAAAAAAACATTTGCAAATTTTAGAAATTTTCTTTAGGAACTGCTTATTTTCTTGGCTACCATACTTGGAACAGATTTTTAGTGGGAAAAAAATTTTCAAAAACTATGCCAAAATTCATGAATTATGGAATAAATTTTTTTGTTGAAAAAGAAATATTAATAAAAAATAAGAATTTGAATACATAATATCATTCTTTCAGTTTGATATAAAAATTAAAGTTATTTATTAAAAAGGAGTACTAATGACATAAAGGTAATTAAAATTTTTAATTACTTTTATGTTACTTTTATTCCGGTTTTCGGTTACTTTATTATTAGTACTTAATGATGTCTTTAAAGGGAAAATTTTATAAAAATCATATCCTTAAGTTATTGTGCCTTCAAGAGTGAGCACTTTTTACAAAAACAACCAATGTCTTTAGACTTTGATTGCTTTTGTGATAGTTATGTTACATTAGTTTTAATTATGTTGCTGAATTATACATGATACTTTTGGCAACAACTCTTTTACAGCCCCACCACAAGTCAGCCATCAAAGTGACAGCCAGCTTGTGGGCTGCTAGAAGATTAGAGAGAGGTTCAATAGGTTCAACCCAGATCCCTCTTGATAAAATGAAAGTAAAGGATCTAGAAATGATAGTTAAGAGGAATAACTGATTATTCAGATATTTAGCAGATTAAATATTTTGACATCAAGAGGAATGCATTTCTGGCTCATTATTTATGATTGACATTTATGGACTTTGTGTTGTTCATATTTCATAAAATGCTATCTACTTAATTTATGATTGCAGAAAAATTTTTGTTTTTTCTATTTTTTGTAACAAATCAAATTATTTCATACTAACAAAACAGCTGTCTTGAAATGACCATAGCAATACTAAAATAGAAACAGAAGCAGCATTATCAAATTTATTTTAAGATTTGACATATTTTTTACATTTAGAAATGTTTAAACTGAAAACATTAAAGTAAGATTTGAAAATTTATCATTTAATAACAGTTATTGCAGTGGACTTGCATTTTTACGAACCTCCAATTTATGAACAACATGTTTTTATGAAATTATATACAAATACTATTTACTACCAGCTAAGATCTGATAATGTTAAAAAGATAAATAGTCTTATAGATTATGAAAAACAGATCAAATTATTATTTTTAAAAAATAGCTAATATTTTTTAATGATGATAAAAATCATATGAAAGTATTCTTCAAATTATGAGTATTTCAGTGACAAATTTTTATACATACAAATTTGCTATTTTGTTTCAAATTTTTTATACAGTTTTTGAAATTTTATAATTTTAAACATTATAATAGCAAAAAATGTCCAGCATCAAATTTGTTATAAAACTACATAGTTACATAACATATGAATATAATAATTCAAGATGGCAGATCTTCAAAAATCCTTGTATTATAATCTGAAATTTATACTCAAAGCTCTGAAATAAAGAACTTCTAATTGGTTCAATTAATAGACTTACAACATTGTATATTTAATGATCCAATTAATAGCATTACACAATATAATATATGCAATGGGTTTTGTATATTTGGATTCAGCATTATAGCAGATTTCAAGTTTTGAACAAAATTTAATAAATAAATTATTTGTAACCTGAGAAACATCTATATATATTTTAGAGTTACTGTCTGTTGACTATGCATGTTGAATTTCAAAACTATAAAAGATATGATTATGAAACTTTCGCATAATATTAAAATTGTCAAGAGCATTATAACAATGCATGTTTTAATGTGATCTCAAGTTTCATTTAAATTATTAATAATTTTGAAAAACTATTACAAATATGTTCTTAAAATTTTTGTACTATGATAAAAATTATTGAAAGACAAGTATGACAATAAATAAGTTTTAGGTAGTGCTAAAGTTCAGAAACAATTGACATGTGAGTCAAAAATTAATATTTTATCAAAATATTTTTCACTTAAACTGTCAATTAAACTAATGCTGATACATTCCTGAATTTTTATTTCAAATATTACAAATAATAATAATAATAATTCTTAATAATAATAATTTATAATATAATAATTGTTTAATTAGTTATACTGATAAGTATAGGATAAATATAGGTAGTTCTTGACTTATGACAGGGTTCAGTTTTGAACCCAACAATCATAACTTGGAGCAGTCATAAGTTGTAAATCCTCAAAACTTATGAATTTCTCATTACTAATGTTTACTAGGACAATATATGTTATCTTAATAAACATAACGAATACAAAATTATAAGAACCAGACACAAAAAGGATGCTTTCCATATATCAAACCATTGCTCAGGGACTCAAACCCAAGTGAATTATATTGACCAATCATGGGATTTATCGACAATATTAATATCATAAATATGTGTGGTCATAAATCAAGGACTGCCTGTAATCATTTGGCATTAAATTTTTTATAAATAAAATTTGTGAATAGAAGTCATTTAATTTTTCACTTGGGCATGGAAATATTCAATACTAGGAATATTTGCTAGTATAATGCCACTAAAGGTCTTCTATTTAAACAATTTTGAGTTCCATAGTTTCAGAGAGATGGGGATGCCCAAGTTTTTTATTTTTTCTGAATTTCTATAAAATGTAAAAACAAATTCATTAAACAATTTATTGCTTTGCAAAAACATCATTTATGGTCTTAAATTTTCATAGCTATGTTTAAGATATGCTCATAAATTTTATTTAGCCATTCAGTTTAGCAATGTATATACTTGTATAAATAATAAAAACAACTTAAAAGAGAACCAAAAAACTTTTTATTACAAGCAAAGTACTTTCAGGCATGTAAGCCCATCTTCAGTGCAATAACTATAAAATTAGAATACAAAAACAATATTTTAAACATTGGAAAAGGAGTATTTTTTAAATGACAGAACAGAATAATTTTCAAATCTTTGTATCTCTGCCTCTGCACTACTGTAAAATAGTAAATTTTAGAAAGAAAGAAAAAAAAGTATTTTATTTAACAAAATGTTTTCAACTAAATTAAAATTGTTCTGTAAAACAGTAAATTCAAAAATAACTCAAGACTTTTTGCAGTCTTGAGTTAATTTTTGAATTTACTGTTTTACAGAATAATTTTAAATTTAAAACAATACCCTAATACTTGAAGTTATATACCAGCGGTAACCAAGTTTCATGTCACTACAAGCTATATAGGGGAATCTCTACTACTACTGAGAGCCACAATCAGTTTTTTTTTTCTGGGTCAGAGCCCATCAATTTTTTTGGGTAATCTTAACAATAGCGTAAAAAGATGTTTATTATATATTTCACATGAATTTATTTTGTATATTATGCATATTATTTTTTACAATAAATAAACAAATACAAATATATTATTTTTTAAAATTAATTAAGTATATGCTCCATATTAACTATTGATTTTCATGATATGGTGCCACACTGAAGATACAAAGAGCCACAGTTTGACCACTCATAGTTATATACAATTAGAAATAGATACAATAAAAATTATGCAAAACATATGAAAAACATTAATATAATTAAACTAATAACTATATTTTAAAAGAAAATGAAATATTCTTTCTTAATTTGCCCAATGAGATACTCCCATGCTGAAGGAAGATTACATTGCATTTTTTTAATTAATAACATTATTGTTATAAATGTTTTCATTGGTATAATGTGTCATTTTTCTTGTATATAATCTTTATCTGTTAACTTCTTTAGTATAGAGAGGAGTTATCCTAATTAACTTCAATGTTCCTTTCATGAAGAATCTCTATAGAGCAACGTTATTTTTGCCTTGTTGCTATGTTATGTTTGTGCTGTCAAATTCTTTCAATGTTGTTTTCTGGTAATTCCTAAATATTTCATATTGTTATCATCATATGTGTTATATATTGGAATCTTGTATACTCCATCTTGTTCTTTGACTAGTCTGACCTCTTTGGCCATTCCTAATTTTATTTCATAGTATGACGCATTTATTTTATATTATTTACTTTTACTTGGCATATTATTTTATATTATTTTTGTAAATCATGCTTGATTTTATTAAGTATAGTGTATTATAATACAGTTCCAATAAATAAGATATTGTTATTATATGTTTTTTTCTTGTGAATGTTTTCTTTGTTCATATATTACTTCATTTTTATTTCATTAATGATTTTTATGACGTGTTTACTATTATAGTCATGCTTTACAAAAAATATTAATATGTAAGAAAGCTCATTTTCCAAATCACTGAAATGCAAACATAACCTATATGCTCTGATAGTCGTAGATTTAACATTGCTAGTTTTTTAAGTCTGGAATCACAAGAAGCTGCATATATATAAATAGAAGAGTAAAATGGATTTCTGTAAATTTATGTGGCATTAAAAATCTTCTTATATTGTAATCCAGACATCTAAAAAATGCATTTCTCTCTTGCTGTGTTGTTCCAATTCTAATATAAAGGCATAATTATTATATTAATACTTTGAATAAAGTCATTTATTATCTTATGTGAGAATAATGAAAATGTCACCCATGTATGTATCTTGCATAAAATTTAATATACAAGGGGAGTTCTTACTGTCATCATGACATGGATGTGCTGGGAATCTGAAATTTGGTCCTCTAATTAGCTCTTCCTTCTTCTCTATCTATCTCTTAAGGCCATATACTTCTCATACCTGTGGAACAGTTGTTTAATCCCATCTTTATAGAAGTTGGTAGATTTAAACTATCTCTCCATAGAGAATTGACCTCTTCATCATCAAAGAAACTTCTTCCTTAATAAATGTTTTTTTTTTCATATTTCGAAACACAAAGTAGTCTGAAGGAGTAAGATTGGAAAAATATGGGGATGGGGCATAGCTATATTTACACAGAAAAGTGACTGCTTCTGCAGTTCAATGTGCAGATTTATTACTAGCTAGCAGTAACATATCTTTTGACAGCAGGCCATATCTTTTTTCTTGATATTATCCCATAACTTTCGTAGAAAGTTCCTGTAGTAGGCCCATTATTAATGATCCTTTTTGTAAGTAATCTGTCAATATGACCCTTTTACTGTCTCAAAACACTAGACAACATGTCCTTGCTGGATGGCCTTCTCTTCAATCATCCTGGTGCAACCACATTTGAATTCTCATTTTCATCATTTCACAGTCTCATATGGACATTCCTCACCATAATACATAACTGACATCTTTTTGTGGATTGTGCAGTTTTCCCTTGAAGATGAAGGAACCATATCCCAGCTTGATACTCAATTTTGTATAGCATGACACATTCTACTATCACACTTCTAACTCTAGTTAAACGGGACCTGTCAAAACAAAAAGACGTAAGTATTAATAAAACAGTAACTTATTATTGTTTACAATTACAAATCTATAGCACATATACATGATGAGGGTAAGAACTTTTTGGCTTTCCTTTCATATTTTTAAATGCTGCTTATTGCTGCTTTTTCTGCATTCCTTATAATAATTTCAGCTATAGTGCTTGCTATAACTGATATTACTGTATACATTAAACATAAATTGGATATATGCATATTTATATACTATCCAATTTATGCATTGTTGGATTTACAAGTTTTCATTTTATGTGAAAATTTTTGGGTAAAATTAACAACATAAGTAAGCTTTCAGAACTTCTGCATGATTTTATGCTTTTGTAAATTACAGTCTTTTCAATTGGCAGAATATACATTCAATTTTATGACAAAAGTTCTTATCATATTTTTCACACTTAATCATTGAAAAAAAATCTCTTCATTATCTTTCTATATTTGATTAATGATATTTTTGCTAAAAATCTTATTTAATTTTAAAATTTTTTTAATTTATTCATCTTTATTTTGATTTTTCTATAGAAGAATTATTTTTACAATTTTTTTTCAAAAATCTATACTTATTATTCAAAATTTTATTAACATAATTAACCAAACTTGTATCTTTAGAACTT
Source organism: Olivierus martensii (assembly GCA_000484575.1). NCBI lineage: Eukaryota > Metazoa > Arthropoda > Arachnida > Scorpiones > Buthidae > Olivierus > Olivierus martensii. Next base: position 31,769 of record AYEL01085838.1, read on the forward strand.
TTTAAGCTTTATTATTATTCATAAAATTCTAAATGAGAGTAATATTTCTTATAATTACTAAATAAAAATATTTTTAATATTGAAAATTATCAAAGAATATTGGTAATATTTCCCATGTTTGGAATTTTATGAATAATATACAATAATACAAAATTAGTAGGATAGAAACAGATATTTTGCACTTAATAAAGCCTGAAATATAAATAAAAACAGTTATGTAAAGTCAAAGAAAATTATCTCAAATATTAGGGTATTAGAAAAAAAATTAAATGAAAATGTGAAATTATAATATTAATATTTTTGTTACTTAAAAACATCAAAAAATAAATATTTCTGAAAAAATAAGAAAGGAATTCATTTTCTTTGATCAATTCTTATAATTTAAAATAATATATATTAAAATATATTTGTTCTTACTATAAACAGTATATTTTAAAGTGAAATCATTTATGTTTTATTTCATTTTTTCCTTTCCTAATATTCAAGATTAATATTAATGTGATAACATCAATAAGTAATTAAGATTAAGTTCTTAGACCTATTTCTCTGTAGATATGCCTTTCATTATTCTACTTCTCTGATCATAATTTAGACAACATTTGGTGGAATATTAGGTATTAGGAAATCTTATTCCAGAGATTTTATGGAATATTATTTTTCCAGATTAAAACACTAGAGTGGATTTTAAAAAAATTATATAATAGTTTACTACAAAATTTATATTTTTTATAACTTCCAAAGGAAAGAATTAAATTATTTAATCACATACAATGGATCCTTGTACCAAGTGAAAGAAAGTTATATTAAAGTAATTTATATAGAATTATATTTTTAAAAAAGATAGAAATATGGTTGTATAAATTTTCATATTTAATTTAGTACTGAAAAAAACTGTTTAAGAAGGTTTTTCTTTTGAAAATATAGTTGTAATGATAAATTGTAAAGAGGAAAATTAATAGAATATGATATCAAGAAATCTTTACATGAGTTATGAAAGGTTTTTGTTAAAGAATATAAGATAAATTAGAAATTTAGTTTTATATGTTTAATTATATTTTTATAATTTTTAGTAGTTAAATATTATGTTATAGTTTTAAAGTGAGACTAAAGAGGGCATCATCAGCCAAAATGCATATCTAGAAACCATAATTGATTGTAATATATTTTAAGATTTAATTTAGCATTCTTTATATTATTTGGTATTGTCTAAATTATTGTGATCATAGAAGTGTAATAATAAAAGGCATATCTACAGAGAAATAGGCCTAAGAGACTTATGTTAAAATATACATAGCCTAGATACAAGATTAATTCAGATAATTAAGATATTCATATTGACAGTTTAATATTTAGAAGCTTATATTATAAGTGACTTAAGAGGCACTTCATTTTTGTATAAACATTTAAGATTATAATTTTATTCTGTTATAAAGAAATAGGCATTTTAAAATACTATCTTCATAATGACATAAAAATACACAAAATATAGTTTTCTGTTTTACTTACTTAATGTTGTTATTTCAATTACAGACTTTTTATTCTTCCTTTTACATTTCATATTTTTTAATATAGAAATATATAAAATATGTTAGCTTCCTTTGATAATTTTACAGTTTAAACTATAGACTTAAGACTAAACTAGTCTTTCAATTTATTTTAACATTTGTATTGGTGTTACATATTCAATTTAAGAATAAAACGTTTCTATAAGAAGGAAAGAAAAAAAATCCATAAAATTATTATTACAGAAGCATTTTTTTTTTTATAAATACCAGCTAATTTATAAATATCTTAAAGAATAAAATTAAAATCTCTATAGTACAGTATTATCAAAGTGATTTGCAAAAATCGATCTATTATTATTTAATTAATTAGTTTTCTAATTATTTTCATGATATAAATTAACTTAAATTGTCAATGATGAAAATCATAACAAAATTAAGATTTTTATAATATATTTAAAATAACACTTATCTGATTTAAAATTAATTCTAAAATTTTTTATTAATGATTTTGAAAAATTTTTAGTTTTAATAGCTCATGGAAAATATTTCTATTAATATTAGCTGTAGGTGTTTATTATTTAAATAAAGATTAAGTAATTTATGCAGTTTCAATCACATTTCATCAATTATTCAATCTTACAAAATATGCCAGCATTAATGCTAAATTTTTAGATAAATTAAAATCAATACCTTTTTATTTGACTTGAAAACATTACATTTAAATATATTGGTTCCACCATCTCTTGCTATATAACTAAAAATCTTCAAATCTTGTGAATCATGTGAAACATAGAATATCCTTAAAGAAATACAAATATAGATTTCAAAACCATATATGCATATTATTGAAATTAATTTATAATTTAACATATTTTATTGAAGTTATATTAGTAATAGCAATGAAATATCAAACCATTTTTTCAAATTTTCTAGAAGATAGAAATCCAATATGAAAATAACAAGTGGAAATAATTTAGCTTTTTTATATTTTTTGATAAAATTAATGCACTCACTAAAATTTTTAATTCACTTATAATGAATAAAATTTAATCAAATAAAACTATTATCTGCAAAGAATTTTCAGTCATTTATCAATAATCTTCATAGAAAAAAAACAAAAATAATATTAGAAATATTATTTTTTTTGATGAAAATATAAAAAAAAATTTAACTAGTCCAAACTATCAAAGTTTTTATAGTATCAATCTACTTTATATTAAAGTTCAAAAGGATACAGATAATATAAATTTGAAATGTTTATTTTAATTCTTTGACATTTAAATACTATTTAATTTTTAACATTAATTACAAAAATTTTTCTATAATGCTAATCAATAAAAGAATATAAACAACATATAATAATTAACAATAAAATTAAGAGAATTATTATTTAAATTATACAAGATAATTCATTTAACAAGTTTTCGCATCATAATTCACAAAATGTTAAATTGTAATAAATTTATACAAAACTTTTATAAAATAATATCATCTCTAATAAAATATTTATCCCTGAACTTAAACGTAAATATTATATTCATTCTTTACTTCCAGATGTAAAATTGATATACAAACAGCACTGATCAGGAGAAATAATTATTATAGAAACATTTTCAACCTATTTGTGAGGTCATTCTTATTGCTGAAGAAAACTTTACAGTAGGTCAAAAATGTTTCCAAAACAACCATCGATGACCACCTAAAATCAATAGGATGGATCAGCAAGTTGCGATGTTTGGGTTCCCCATGAACTTTCTGAAAAAAAATCAGATGGATAGAGTTGCAGCGTGCATTTCTTTGCTGGGCTGTCTTAAGTTTGAGTTATTTTTAGAAAGAATTGTGACTGGAGATGAAAAATGGATCCTATATGGCAATGTGGAACTGGTCTAAACCAAATTTGCCTGCACTTCCAACACCAAAGCCAAACATTCACCAACAAAAGGTCATGTTCAGTGTTTGGTAGGATTTTAAAGGCATAATTTTTTACGAGCTGTTAAAAAACAAGGAAACTATCAATGCAGACAAATATTATAGTCAACTGGACAATTTAAGAAAGGCAATTGTGGAAAAACAACCATCACTAGCGAACAGAAAAGGCGTTATTTTCCACCACGATAACGCTAGGGCGCACATAGCTATAATGACCCATCATAAAATAAAGGAGTTTGGGTAGGAAATTTTAAATCACCCGCCTTTCAGTTTGGCAAACATTGGCCCAGACCGTGTCAAGAGCTTCCCGGAGTTCGTGTATAGATTCATATTGTCTGCCTCCGTCATAAACACGTTTAACCAAAATTGCCCAGATGTTTTCCACAATGTTCAGGTCTGGGCTTCTTGATGGCCACGGTAAAACCCGGACATTGTTGTTTGCAAACCAGGTTTTCACACCTCTAGCCGTATAGATGGAAGCTCCATCTTGCTGAAAAATCCAGTCTTCTCCACCTAGATCAGAGCCATAAGGAAGAAGTGCTGATTGAAGTAAATGAATGTAATCTGTATGTTTTAGTCAGCCATGTAGAAAGGCAGGCATATTCTTCTCCCATATCCAACAGCAAGCCACACTATCAAATTTCCTCCTCCTTGCTGTCGCACTTATTTTTTTACATATTCGATGTTTTTGAACAAAACTGTTGGCTGACTGAAAAGAAATTTCTTAACACTAACGTTTTCAGTTTCTGAAGCAAATAATAATCGCAAATTATCTATAAAACGTTTATGGAAATTTTTATAAACTAAACAGTAATAATTCTTCACCTAATATGAAGGGTTTAGAAATTGAATAATAATTTCAATAATCCCTTTAATTTCAAATTAAAATGGTTTCAATTGTCGAGATTAATATAAAAAAATACTATAAACCGAGAATTTTCTTGGATATTTTTATTTTAGATAATATCAATGTAATTTTTGAATAAAAGATGCAACCATCTAGGCCATATTTAAAATAATTACTAAAATTATATTATTAGTATATTCAAATTTTTTCAGAATCGTTTAGCTAAATTTAGATCATTGTATTCAGTTTCCTTATTATTGTTAAATAGATTTATTTCTAATAAAAACTGAGAGAGAGTTGATATTCCAATAATCAGTCAAGAATTGATAGTCCAACAAAAATATCTGTTTTTTTTTTATTTTTTACGCCCTTTTCCAATCAATCAGATTACTAAGTGGAGACATTTTTTTTGTCAACAGATGACGCCACACTCCATTCTCGTAGAATATTATGTGGCGGGGCGAAACAAGCCCTTCCACAGGTTGCCTACCCCTGCGGAGGGGTCAGCCGGATTGTGGAGGACGGGGATCGACGGGCCGGGGCCGGACCCCATGATAAATATTTTCAAGGGATGGGATTTGAGACTCAAACCCGGGTCCTCCAGAGTGGAAAGCGAAGCGTTTCCACGCGGCCAATCCGGCCAACAAGTGGAGACATTTCCAACCACAGGCTACACCCGTATCTTGAAGGGGGCCGGATGCTGAAAGCGGGAATTGCAGGGGCAGGCTTGGATCCCGAAAAACTCTCGTCCGATACCAATCCCGGGTCCTCCGGTGTAGCACGCCAACGCGTTACCACGCGGCTATCAGGTGCCCAATATCTGGGGTAGGACCCAAGAATTGAACCCGACCTGGAGGATCGATTCAATTCCTAGGTCCTTTCCCCAGATAATTTTCAGGCGATTCAGGGCTAGGATAATTAAACCACATTCTTTACTAAGCAGCAATTACTTTTAATGGGTTCATCTAGCAGATAATCTGTTGGAGCGCCGGATGGACGAGTGGTAGCGCTTTGGCGTGCCTCACAGGACGACTCTGATCCGGCATCTTTAAAGTTTTTTCGGGGTTCTGGGCCCGGCCTGGTAAGCCCCGTCCTTCACCATCCGGCTCCCCTTCACTGGTGTGGATGCAGCCCGTGGTTGGAACTGGCTCCCGCCCCTTAGTAATCTCCCTGATTGGAAAGGGATGTATTAATAAAATATAAGAATCTGTCCAATGTCGATTGCTTTTCTCTCTTCAGAAGTTTTCAGAATTAATAGCATTATCGTTGTAGAGATCCCCAAGTCTATTGACCTCAACCTGGTATGGGTGCCATTCTAAGATCAAAAATTGTAAAATCTCTCTTACCTTCTTTAATAAATCTTTTAATTAATCTTTGTTTTAAGTTGTATCCGAGTTCATTTTAATCGAGAAAAAGTACTGTTCTCCTCTCCTTACCCATAAGCCCACGAACGCGCAAAGCCTAAATCTGTCATTCCGTTAGGTTAGTTAAGCCTCCATATCCTCAGGATATGGCGGCTTCATTAGCAGTCGCCTTATGAAATATTGTCAAGATGAATAAAATTAAGCTTGTGTATGAAATTGCAATTGCATTTCCGCGACCCTCATAATTTTCGCCCGAGGCGACTGCTTCACTTGCCTCACCCTAGATCTGGTATTGCTCTGGTTTTTTTCTCTTATAGAATGAAATAACTTCTCATGTCAACGGCTTGTGATATGACAACTGAAATGGAAGCAGTGAGGTACAGTCATCTACAGTAGTAGCATTGAGAAAAAAGTTAAGAATCAGCAGTCAAAGCTCTGAAGAAGGAAAATGAAAATTCAGTCAATGAAGGAACTTATCAGTAAAATACAAATTGTGCAAATTTAAATACTATACAATATTCTGTATTTGAATTCAAATCAATTCATCGATGTTTTTCTGATGATAATAGCGTATACTCAAATGATACAGAATTAGAGGCTATTATATCCCAGATTGATTTGTAATAGACCTACCTGTCGGCCGGATTGGCCGCATGGAAACGCTTCGGCTTTCCACTCTGGAGGACCCAGGTTCGAGTCTCAGGTCCCACCCCTTGAAAATACTTATCATGGGGTCCGGGCCCGGCCCTTCGATCCTCGTCCTCCACAATCCAAAATACTTATCATGGGGTCCGGGCCCGGCCCGTCGATCCCCATCCTCCACAATCCGGCTAACCCTTCTTGCAGGGGTGGGCAGCCTGTGGAAGGGCCCATTTCGCCCCGTCACATAATATTCTTAGTGAATGGAGTGTGGCGTTATCTGTTGACCAAAAAATAGACCTACCTGTTAGAAATTTCAGAAAATATTTTGATTTATATTCCAGAATATGTGATTAAGAAATTAATGATGAATTTTACATGTGATAAGTGTTGTAACATTCTTGTAGAATCCCCATTTGAAAGTGAACATGTTTATGCATCCAATAGTTATGTATTTTATTGTGTAAATAGGGAAGCGTTGTATTTACATCAGATGAAGAAATTGAAATAGTAAAATACGTAGGAAAGCCAGACTCCTCATGATTTAGCATGGGATGATGATAAATTCAATTTCTAAAAAGATAGCAAAATTTGTAATACATTTTTCTCAGTCAGAAAATTACAGAAAGAACAATAGGGTTTCTGTCATGAAATAATGGCAAAAATAAATTTTGAAGATTGCATGAAATTCAAATAATAAGGAAAATAACTGAAATATATACCGAAATCAGATTACATTCATATGCAAAACATTTAACTTTGCAAATGTAGGGCAATCAAGGATCTTTTAGGGCAATGCGGCATCTGTGAGACAGAAATTGAATAAAGTAACCAAGGTTAGTAGAGATAAGGTGGCCTCGTTCACTTGCTGGCGCAGTGAAATGATTCATGGGAAGGTTTTCGTCACGAGATTCCAAGTTGAATGCGGTTGAACGTGTATTTTTGGTATCGGTGTTATCTCAGTATAACGTATTGCAAAAAAAAAATAATTAAAAAATTATTTATTTAGAAGAGAAAGAATGCTCGGTTATATCACTATCTTTAAGAAAAAATTTACAAAGGCATAGTAAATACTGAAATGGCAGTGATAAAAATAAAAACATTTTAACAAAGGACAATAAAA